>WOGR01012496.1:0-10179 GCA_015342045.1 Leptinotarsa lineolata | reverse complement strand
TTTGTTCGCCAACGTTCTCATGAGATTAAGCCCGTTCTGGCAGGATGATTTCAGATTTCTGATATGTGTTTTCCAATTCAATTTGCGGTCAAACGTCGTACCTAGGAATTTTAAATTGTCAGCATATTCCAACGAGTTTGCGTATAGTTTCAGTTCAGGCTCATGCTTAGTTTTCCTCCTGGAAAAGATCATACATTTGGTTTATGTTCAACTTTTCTACTAATTCCTGATAATTTCCTAATAATTCAGAATCAAACAAGCAATTGCTCAATTTAATTCACAGCGGCCAATTGAACGATGAAAAATACTGAGCAATCTACATATTAGACAAATATTGGTTTCGATTAGGGTGACTTTTGGTTATTCTCGGATAGTTCTGTTCGAAATATATGGATTGCAAGGCAAAGTCTGCCGGATCCTACTCTACAGAATTGTCTCATTTATTCTCTGGAAAATAGAACATGACATATTGAGTATACTGAAATGGACTAGATATTTGAAATACCAAATACTATACCAGCAATGTTAGGTAAAGGGAAAGCAAAAGTGCCGGTTTTTATAAATAAGTCATAATATGGAGTAACATATTTTTTTTTAATTGGTTTACATTGTTAGTGACATTTAAAAAAGTTTTCCTCGAAGAAACGATATTTCCATCATAACTATACATTGACGAACATATGTGAAACATACTTTTTTGAAAAACTCGACTGAAGGTGTAGTGAGATCCTCATAAAATCAATTTGAAAGTCGCATGCAAATTAGGACATGATAAATGGGACATATTCCATACGCTCCAACAATGAAAGACTTCGAGGTTCATGAATATGCTAAATTGAAAGAGGAATAGACTGATCTGCACCAAATGATGGACTGTATAATATATTCGATATCTGCAATATTAGATATCTACTATATACGAGTAATGTTCCATCAGTTGAAGTCATTGACATGCTTCTCGATGATTTTTGTTATGAAATGCTGATAGCTTTTGGAGCGCTAGATCAGTGAAGCTTGTGATGATGAATCTCATAGTTTGTGAAAACCCTTTTTGATTTTCAATAAGAGAAGTCTTGCGGTTTTTATTGAGATTATTAGTCTCAAACAGACAGGTGAATTACTTTCAGTTCCATAGTAGAAACTGAAATTGTAATGTCTTTTGGATGACAGTTATGTACATATGATATATAAGCTGCTTCAAAAAATTAAAATAATTGATTTTTTTATTCATTTTTGCAGTGATGTGTACAATATGGCCTTGAAATAGTGTTATTGTGTTTGTTTTTTTTTACTTACTGTCCGCCAGTTCACTCAGTTCTTGCAATCCCAGATCAGTCTTGATCTCACTTTTTGAGTTCATCGATGTCACAGGTGCAGCCTGGCTGGGGGTAACTGAAATGAAGATATCTCCCGTCACAGTAAATTCCAGCTCCTGTTTTATGTTCGTGCAAATTGCTGTCAACAACGGTTTAATGGCGGATGCTAATGACTCCATTTTTTCCAGTGACCTTCGAAAACGAGTGATTTACGAAAACAAGCGTCATAGGACATTGACATACTTCAGTGAACTCATTATTTACATTGCTCGTTTTTCGAGAAAGGAATGCTTGAAGGTTTCTTATAGAATAAATGATATTTTGAGTAAATTCATTGGAAACAATAACAACAAAACTTCAGTTTTGGATAGATAATGGGAATATAAGTTATTGCTTCATATTGGCCAAACATGGAAGATCTCCTCCCAAAGAATTAAATAACATACGGAGGGACTGACAAGTTTTCAACCTAAGAAAGATACAAGACATTCTTTCAGAATTTTTAAATTTCCAACATAGTCTCCTTTTAACTCTACACACTTCTCTCAGCGATGCTTCTATCTCTGTAACCCGTCCAGATAGTACTCGGCGTTTTTCTCTGCAAAAAATTGTCCACAAAAATGATTGCCTCTTCTTTTGACAAAAATCTCTGTTCTCCAAGCGCAATTTTCAAATGAGAAAACGAAAAAAGTCGCTTGGGGATAGATCTGGTGAGTAAGGCGGATGGTCAAGCAGTTCAAACCGTAATTCGTGAATTTTCGCCCTTGCAACCGCTGGAGTGTGAGACGGTGCGTTGTTTTGGTGAAACAGGATTTTTTTTTCTGCAAATGTGTCTCCGCAAGTTCTGCCTTCAGCTTGGCAAGTTATGATGCGTAGTATGCTTCTGTAATGGTTTCTCCTCGGTCGATTGAAATAACTTCATGATCATCCCAACTGTGGACTGTATTTTTGTTCCTGGCGTATATGGGGGAACCAAATTATGTATCCAAATTACATCTACAGTAATTGATTGGCGCCAAAACTCGGATTCATTGCGCCAAAACTGCGCCAACAGAACGTTGGAAATATTCATTCGAATACGTTTTCGGTCTAACGTGAGCAAACGCGGCACTCAACGCGCGGACAGCTTTCTCATGCCTCAATATTGATTTGATATGTGAAGGAGTCATTTTTTTAAGTTTTCTATATTTTTTTGTATAATGTTGTTGAAGTAAAAAGACAAAAATTATTTTTCCAATATCTGATCTTTCCTAAAATGATCCTTTAATTTCTTGAATTCTGCCTAAAAGTGGAAATCTATTCAGGAAATAATGTAAACAGATCATGCAGTTTTATTCATTGATATTCCCACCTGCTTCTACGTTGACTCATTTGTCATTTCCCAAAATGAACTTTCCATAGAAATATTGTTGAATTTAACCCAGATGAGAGATTTTCGTGCCAACTCTGATTGTGTGGGATGATAAATTGATAAAATGGATGCTCGCACGTCAGCCTACTAATTGGATGAAACTTCTCTCAAAACACAGATTTCACAACACAATTTCGGTCCTTTGAAGTGCTACAGTTGCACCCTGGCCTTTGATACATGAGAAAATTCAACTTCCTAGTAAATAACTGGTCATGGGCAAGTATGAAAGTTCAGATGTTGCTCGAACATGTGACAATGTACTGGATTCAATTTATCGTTATTTCAAGACTAATAGGAGTTGGAGAGGGCAAACTGCAGAAAATAATATGGTTGGCTGAATTTGAACTGGTGCTTTATTTCATTTTAGAGAACGATTTTTGAGAAATCAAAGCAAAGTCGAGCTGTTATGTGGTTTTTGAATCTCGAATATGATAAAGACGTTTTTACTCTTTATATTTTCTACAGAAAAAATTTAACGTCACTGTTTCATAGCAGTCATTGTTTCAAACAAATCTACTAATCAAATCATAGTATTCATGTATTACGACAAACTTATAATAAATTCGATTTTTATCCAATTTGGGATATCTCCAATTATGTATTTCTTTCAATAAAGAAATTATACAAACTGAACTTGTTGCGAGTAAGGTACCAAGCTAATACTCCTTAACCACTATTCCTATTTTCATTGTTAACACAAAATTGCATGAAATATCGCTCATCCATAATAACATTAGGCATTTTCTTCGTTTAACACCAGGGTTGATATTTCTAGATGAAGAAGCATGAACAGAAAGTTCAGTACACAGCAAACTGACAAAATCAACTTGATATGAAATATAACTTATTGACTGTCCTGACCCATAACAAGGTTCCTCGGTTTCTCAGTTCCATTCATATCCTGGTGAAAAAGTCTCTCAGATCAAGGGTTTTGGATTATATATATCCCAAATGGGATGGCTTCACAAACCTGAAGTAAACGGGTCACGAATGCCTGAAATATTGACGGCAGAGATCTCAAATGAAATGGAAACACAAGCCTAAGGTGAATAGGTCACGAAGTCCTAAAATATTGGACCACACAAATCCCAATTCGGATCCCACAGATCCCAAATAGAATGACTAAACAAGCATATGGTGAATGGTTTACAAAGGCCTAATATATTGGATCACATATATCCCTAATGGGATGGCTTCATAAGCCTGGGATGAGCGAGTCAAAAATATTCAAAAAATTGAACCATACTGATCCCTAATGAGATATTACACAAGCCTGGAGTAAGTGTGTCACAAAGGTCTCAAATATTGGACAATAGAGATCTCAAAGGGTACATAAGCATGAGGTAAATGGGGGACAAAATCGTGAAATATTGGGCCACACTTATTTTTAATGAGATGGCCACACAAGCCTGGTCTGGACAGCTCAGAGAGACTTCGAAAATCAGATCCCACAGGCTTGGTTTGAATGGATAACAAAATCTTAAAATATTGAACCAGACAGTTTCCAAATTAGATGGCTACATAACCTTGAGATGAAGGGTAATGAAGACCTGAAATATTAGATCACACAGATTCCAAATAAGATGGCTACATGAGCTTGAACTGAATGGGTCACACGGATCTCCAAATAGATGGCTATACAGATCTGGGGTGGAAAGATTTGAAAGACTTGAGATACAATTCACAAAAATCCCAAATGCGATCACATAATACTTAAGTAAATCGGTCACGAAAATCCAAAATTTTGGACCACACAGGGGGATAGAGTCACGAAGACCAAAAATATCAGACTATCCCGATTCCACATAAGATGTATACACAAGCCTGAAATGATTGGGTCACAAAGACCCAAAATATGGTACTACATGAATGAGAAGTCACAAAAACTTCAAATATCGGATCACGCAGATCACACATACATATAGTATGTGTGATGTTTACAGATTTCCACAAAACTCACAGGAACATCAATACTTCACTACTTCAATCAGTGTCATCATAGGCAGGTACAATGAATTCTGTACCAGATCTCTTCATTTTATTTTCAAAAAGAAAATGTATATGTTCCCTGACAATATTAGTCTGATGATAATATCATTTATCTTCAATTCAAAATCAATTAAAGCACGGAAAAATAGTTTCAGTCTAACATGTTGAAATTAATCAGAGGAAATTTAATGAAATATTTTTCTCTAACACGTGTAACTTATTGATAGGTACTCACTTTAGAGACTGATTGAATTGGAATATGCACTAACTATGGGCAACTATGCTCTCATATATTTTTTTTCGACAATTTGGAAAAATTACAAATTTTGATATACTCTCCATCAATTATGGTATATCATTTCAGGAAATCCAATGCTAGCCTGGTGAAAAATTCAGTCGGATGAAATGTTTAGGCGTGGTTTCTAATTTTAAATTTCAGATACTCGCAACTATGACACAATATAACTGTCAAATCATAGAAAAATAATACAAAATCAAAGAGTTATGCAACTTGAACCTTTTTTAATTTTCAACTCGTCCAATAATGTCGACTTGAATTTGTATTCCCTGTCTTCTGAGAATGTTCAATTTTGTTCCAGATTTTCATAAAGCAGCAAAATGAGGTGGCCCTATTTGAGGTGGTTAGCAGTAGTTGTGGTGGTACTTGTACTGCAAGGACACGGCACAATGGCAGCTCCTAACCCCAGCAACGAGGATATGATGAAAGAGCTGCTGAAACTAGATCAAATGTACTCTTCGATCGCAAGACCAAGGTAAAATTTTTTTCGTCTCCTACCGAAGTGCTTCTTTCAGAAAGTACAATAGTTCAATAGCAGTCGAGTCATACTATAAATACAGTATAACTGACAGTATAGCATTCAGTACAATCAGAAATAAATATTGAGTCATCTAAATAACCTTTTTCACGACATCGGAGATATTTAAAGATGAAGTAGGTAATTTAACGTGACTATAATATCATCAACTTCCATTTTGAGAATGTCAAGTCTAATTCAACAATGTTCACGAATTTATCTGCCTGAAATCATAATCAGAAATGATTATTAACCGGTTCACATTTATTTGAACTGTGGTGATATTCCATATATTTCTAGATTTCATCATCTTTCACAAATTTCCTGGGATGGAATTTGCGGTGATTTTTCCACATTGCGGTTTTCCAAAAAAATCCACTTTGAGATGTGTTCTCTCCCAAACGACATACAGATCTGTCCTGTGAAGTTTCTTCACTAAAGTTCTCGAACTTACCAATATATTTCATTATTTTTTCATTTCTTTTGAAAATTTGGAATTTTTAATAGACTCAAATTTTGTGGGTTTTAAATAGGACGTCAGGGTAGTCTTGTCTTTTCTTGGGCAACCAGAAGATTTGACAAGTGTCAATCAATTTGAATAAAAAATACTATTCTTCTAGGCATTGCTAACGTCATTGACTGTGGAATAAAAGTTCAGTTTCAAATACGTCAAGAATGAGAAAAAATAAATATTTCTTGAGAAAAATGAAAATTCATTTAATTTTTTCAACAGACAGCGTACGAAATATATTCAAAACAAAAATAAAAAAATTTTTCCACTTTTCGCAAGACTCGAAAAATTCATATTATGACTATTTATGAAGTTTTTACAATTTGTTCTGATGAACCACTTTTTACTGTAATATTCTCGAAAAAATATCATCTCTGTTACCACATTCAACGCCGTATGCATTTGTTTCACCCGTGGATATAAAAGATGAAAGAAAATCGGATATACCTTTTAAAGCCTTCTGACTAAATAGAATATTTTTAAAGCCATCGTGATCTGAATATTTCAGAGGCTAAGATGGACCTTAACAGATTTGTAGTTGATGTACTCTCACAAGATACTTGTATGGTCGAGACGCATTTATTTCATCCTCTTATTGCAAAAAACGAGCTTGAAAAGGTTTCAGTGCGAAAGTATATCGCGAACAAGCATGTTCGACATTCAAAGAATACTTGTTGAACTGGTTGAAAAAATAATTGTTATCTAACATTATTCATGCGAAGAGAAGGTGTCAGGAACATTATGAGAGAAGTGAGATATGATATTACGTTTCACTGAATATACGCAAAAATATTTTCATCAATTATTCATTACATTTTTCTGTCTATAAACACGTTTCACGATTTCATCGATCATAGACTAATCCTCGATCCTTTATCTTTCATTTTTGGCAGTATCAATGACTAATAATTATTTCAAGATTTCTTATGTCTCATTTATTGAATAAATATTCACTTCTTGTAGTCTTTACTCCGTCATACATATACATTATATGAGAATTGTCAATGTTTATTAGCAGGTGGCCACTGCACCTTATAGTACCAGAGATTCAATGAATTTATGTTATGGATGCGAGAAATTACAGAGTACAAATAGATCATAGAGAATTCAGAAAAACCGTAGATCCAGTCGAGAAAGACTTATTCAGAAATTATATACATGTTATATGTTGTTTATTACCCTTTTCTATTCATACCCAAGGTGACATGGATGAATAAGATCGGTGTCAATGCTGACTTTGCTGAATCGACATCCAGCGGTACGTAGTTCCTGAAACGACGACACAAAGACACTTTTTTTTAATAACTTATATTTCAAAAGTGTGGTATAACATACATTTACCAACTAGGTGTAGCTTCATGACTAGGGATTTGTTTCCGGTCCATATCGGATCGTCATTAATGAATCTAAGGATCGTGATAGAATGGATTTGATATTTTCTAAAAAAAGTCATCATTGGGAAAGTTTGGCAAGAAGAAATCCTCCTGAATAAACCGAAACCAAATTGACAAAAAAAAAAGGTTAGAAACTACTTTGAAACATTCTTCCACCATATGAAACAAAGTAATTGTTCCATACTGTTCAATAAAATAGCTTAGTATTCTTTCTAAATTCAATAACCTAAAAAAATTCCTTGACATTCAGCATTTGAAAACGTTGTAGGCACCTCGCACTTCTACAATCCCAACTATCCTTTGGTATAATAGGTTGTGGAGGAGTGAATGACGGTTATCTCAAAAATCTAAATGTCATACTGAAATGGATACTGAAAGTTATATTCAATAGAAAAAAAAAACTCATCCAACTGAGGCCTTATTTGAAGAAGCGAATGTATGTCATATTCGACAACTTCTTTTATCTGAGCGTACTCAGTATGTAATGTAGAAAAAATATATTAAAACAGAACCAATCATTCACTCCTACAATACTAGGAAAAAGGGAAACCACGATGAGATAAAGGAAAGCAAGATATTTTGGACCACGTTTATACCAAATATTACCAGGAGAAATGAATAATATCAACAGTTCTAACAGTCTAAAAGAGAAGTGAAGAAATTGATCCGAAAAAGCTTTTTCCCTGACTTTATTAATCAAATTATTCCAAACAGCAATTTACTCAAGCAATTGAGCACTGAACTGAGTAAAACGATAAATGAGTAGTTTTATTTATATCACATTAACCCTCATGTTACTTCCTTCAAAATTGAATCTCACATAAAAGAACAAACTTTTTTTTAAATGTAAATAATTCAATTACTCGAATCTTTGATAATGACATTGATTCAGAGGATTTTCAGATAAGATGGAATCTTAATTTACAAAAAAAAAACAGAACATCTTGGCCGAATAACAAAATGATCAGTATATGGGTACAAGCATTTTGAAATCAGAGAAAATTAAAACACTGACTGATACGGATTGAACAATACAGGGTGATTCAAAAGTACTTTGACAAACTTCAGGTGGTGATTCCTCACAATATTCTAATATGAATTGTCCAAATAAATAAATGTCCGGAAATGCTTCGTTTCCAAGATACAGGATGTTAAGTTTTATTTTTATTATCGTTTTTTTCAAATAACTTTTGAGATACTGAACTTAATTGAATGAAACTTGGTAATAAGAGGTTTTTGAGGTGTCGAATTCGAACCTGATGTTCTTATTGCTCTTACTCGTAGGGGGCGCCACCTACACGTCTTTCTCTTTTTTAAAGATTCATAACTTTTTTGGGCGTACTTCTAGCACATTTTTCAGTGAAAGAAATCGATTCCTCTATCACATCTACGTAAATAAGCTACCCTTGTTACTAGTCGCTGTAAGCAACCGTTTTCTAAATATTTGGACTTGAAAACTTCAAGTCGATCATTTGATAATCGATGCATATTGAAGTTATTACGAATATTTTGCTTTTTTCACAAGAATGCTTTGAAGAGGTCATTACTGTTGGGTACGTCCCTTTATGACATCCTTAAGCGAAATAGTTATTTTTGTATCAAGGGTGCATAATCAGTATTTCTTTAAATAAAATTTGCAAGAAATGTCAACATTTCATTTCAAGAAATTTTGAATAAGTAGAATAAACTAAAATAAACGAAATTGAATTGTATTCAAATAAATTGTTGAAAGTGTCCACCCTCATCGAAGATACAGGCAGTCAGTCGTCTGGTCATTGAATTTCGTACCCGCTCATAAATTATTGGTGTGTTTCTTATTGTTCCACAGGCGTCTACTATTCGGTTAGATCTTCCTCGTTCACTACTGGAGTTTTATAAACTAGTGACTTCAAATGTCCCCAAAAATAAAAATCTATCGGGTTTAGATCTGAGGACCTTGTTGCCCACGCCTGGTTAGGTTCTTCTACACCCCCACCGATCCATCGATTTGGATAGACTGTGTTAAGGAATTTCCTGGCTACAACGCTAAAATGGGCCGGAGCCCCATTATGCATAAAACACATGCGGATACGAATTTCTGATGGTACATTCTGAAGTAGTCCCGGAAATTCATTTTCTAAAAAGTGCCTGTAAGTTGCGCCATTCAGTCGGAGCGGAAGGAAGAAAGGACCTATCAAGTAATTATTAATTATTGCCGCCCATACATTTACAGAAAATTGATACTGATAATGCCTTTCACTAACTGCGTGCGGATTTTCGAGAACCCAAACATGGTTGTTATGAAAGTTTGTGATAGCATTTCGGGAGAAGTTCGCCTTTTCCGTGAAGGGTACATATCTTAAATACATCTTGCTTCGCGCGCATTGCCATCCGCAAGGCCATAAACGAAATGCATATCGGCTAAATGAGCATTATTGTTTAAATAATCCGTTTTTTCAAAATAAGTGTTTTCTACTTCTACTTTACGAAAACTTCAACAAAACATCTGTCACAAAATATGTAATTACCAAAACTACTCACAAACGTCAAATTTATTTCCAAAGCATTCTTGTGAAAAACACAAAATATTCGTAATAACTTCAACATGCATCGATTATCAAATAATCGACTTGAAGTTTTTCTTTTCAATGCTGAAAAATTTCTCTCAACTGACGATGATGTTATGGGAAATGTCACAATTGTAGATATAAGTTTATATAACTCAGGCATGCAATCTCTCAAATCATTTTTAAACATAAAATTT
>WOGR01012495.1:0-10180 GCA_015342045.1 Leptinotarsa lineolata | reverse complement strand
TCCGTAGATATTCTAATCTATGGACGATGCCTCAATCAGAGAGGCAAAAGTGCTTCGACAATTGGTTCAAACGCATGCAGAAGTATATAGTCCTTCATGGGGAATATTTTGAAAAACAATAAAGTGATTTTCGATGATTAATATTTGTTTTTGTTCTCTAATTCCGAAATATAAAAGGCAACCCCCGTAAAAGTATGTCTCCATTGCAGTTAGATAGAATTTGTGAAAAACTTAGGAATTGAATTCCAGCTAGCTAAAACAGAACAAAAACTTGCTCCCAATCCAAAATAATGAAATTATTTCCTGAAGGAGACATTACCTGAGACAGGTAGGAGAGCTTAGACGAGAGAGAATAGAAAGATTTATTATCAGGACGAAACTTTGCTTTACGAAGGATATACACTATTCGAACTGAATCTGTGATTGTGATTAATACTGCATGTTATCATTCCAGAAAAGTTGAAAGAATATCAAGTAATGCCATATTGGGTGGCTTCGACAAAAATCATACCATTTGATGAAAATATGTTTCAAAAGAACTATTATTCATAGTATATTCTAATAATGCTCGTTTCACGAAATATGTATTTGACAAGATGGCACAGAAACAAAATAATATTATTCTGCCACTGCCCTCTTATCATTGCGAAATTAATCCAAGTGAACGCTTTCGGGCTTAAGTAAAGGGTTTCTTTGCAAGCATTTGCAATAAAAGATGTCAAAATACGTTTCAAAGAGTCCTCGAAAAATGTCGATTTCGAAAAATGGCAAAAATGTATTGAGCATAATATTATAACAGAAGAGGACAATATTTGGAAATTGGGCCTTTGATCATACCATTCGACGAAGATTAATCGGATTCATCTGATGATAACATAACCTACTTGTTGCCCATCCCTAATATATTTTTCAAATAGCATACCTAATTATTAAATATCATGTGAATATTTCAAATTGAGATGCTATAACAATATTGATTGTATGTAAATGAATAAAAATGGCTATTAGTGTTAACAAGTATTTTTGACGAAATATACAAACAAAAGCCATTGCAGGTATAAAACGAACCAAAAACTCATTAAATATTCTGTTTGCGACAAGTTAGCGATTCAAAAATAGGGTGAACCTGGTAAAATATTATAAATCAGCCTATAACAGCTGTGACACATTATGAAATTTTGTTTGAGCACTTTGTTAGCGTTTTGCATTTATATAATGATCATTTAATACTTTTATCCAGGATAATCATTTATGTGCAACCGAAATGGGGTTTTTTGTTTATTTATTACTACTACCTACAAATTCATACGCGTGGACTTCAGTTTTGGGTTTTCTCGGATTTTAATACAGCAAAAATTCTTATGTATTCTTTTGATTTATGAAAAGGCTGTGAACAATATGTTCACAGTCTTTTTTTTCAACAAACGTTTGACGTGATTTGAAATAAATCGAGAACTGAATGTTCATTGAAGCTTATCTCAATATATTAGTGAAAATTGCATCCAAATCGGTTGGTCCTTTTTCGAGCAATAGCACGTGTCAATAAAAAAACCCAACAATAATTTTCCCCAGATAACTAATTACATCTGAATGTACATTATATTATTATGATTAGCTAAATGTTGATGCATTTCTGATTTAGAGAATGGTAATCTGGAACACTGTTCGTTTCATAATAATTCCCAATTTCTCAATAATTCTCTTGGTCAAATTCCTAATTAATTCGTAACTCTATTCAAATATATACTTGATCTAGCCCAACTTTCACTTGCTTAACACCACACCAAAACCAATTGATTATGGTGATCTACCGGTGATTAATATTCAGTCATCCTTGATCGGTTGGAACTGCCTTCGACAAAGCCATAATGGCCCTACAAATCAATGCACAACTATACATTGTCGTCTACTGCTATGGAGATTCAGAATGATGGAACTGATCGTGATTAATGATTATTATCAGAGATCTACGATGCGTCGTTGTATGATACGGTTTCAATGGGATGCATTGAAAGGCAGAAACTTATATGATTTTTCTAATACCAACAGCGTTTACTACAGAGTAAAAATAATTTCTGAGTCATTTTTATGATGGCATACACATACACTTTTCATTTAAATGATTATACAATTTACATAGTACATTTTATTCTAGTCCGTCAGTTGGGGTTCTCTCAAAAGGAGTAAAAAGGCCTGAAGAAGCTATTGTATAGCGAAACACGTGTTGCGTTTTTGTTAAACCTTTTAGTGAAAATCTCACAATAAGGTGTTTTTTGAGCAAGTTCTGTCTTTTTAAATGTCATATGTTTCTGTAGCTCCATATCTCTATGAATATTTATTATACTTTGTTGTATATGCTGATCCCAAGAGAATTTTGCACCATATGGGTAAATTTCTTATTATTCATTTGTCAGAGAATTTTATTCTTGATGAAAATTGGTGCATTGCTGGAAACTTGGATTTGAGTTGACAAAATTCTAAATTTACCAACGGTGTACAGGGGAGAACAAAAAAATTTTGATTAAAAGTAAACTACCTTTTTTTGACATTATTGAAAAAGTTTATTTTGAAAAGTTGTTTAAATTTGAAAACAATATTCAGATTTGGAATCATACCCACCTACGTAACAAAACAAAAAAAAATATTTTTAATGGTTCTAGCCTCATAAAGAGTACTAGTATCTCATATACACCTTAGGCGCCTCCCTCATATTACTATAATATTTCAATACGAAATTCAGTCCAATTTCGTATTCGAACTAGTATACCGATGTTTGTCGAAAATGGTTTGAATTTTTACCAGTTTTCTGGTGCAAAATTGATATTTCACATAATAACTATCGGTATAATTCAATGATAAATCAAAATTATTTCTTGTCATACATACATACAAAGTGAAATATCAATTTTGCACCAGAAAAACAAGTAAAAATTTGAACCATTTTCAACGAACAACGAATTGCAACGAGTTTGTATCTGCTATCGTAGCTAATTTCTTTTTTCACCAGCAGATAATTGAGAAAATAAAGTTTTTCATCAAACACTGTGTGCACCAACATATGTTAATCTTATCTATTTCTTGCAAACAACTTCAGTTTCATATTTCACGAAACCAGTTTCATGAAACAAGTTTCTCCAGGGTCTATATACCGCGCCTTAATGAACGCCCTGTTCGACGTTGGTTTGCAAAATTTCGTTCCTGAGATTTTATCCTCGAGGGTGAACCCTGAAGTGGTCCACTTACAAGGCTTTGAGGACCCTGGTGAAGACTGACCTATTACAAACGATGCGTGGGATGGCTTCCATGCAGTTTTTGATAGGTTAAAACATATTGGACAGGTCAAAAAGCCCGAAAAGTTGGCGCCCCATGTTTTGAACGATAGACAGAAATTGTAACCTTACGAGGCCTGTTCTTCTTTGCTTTTGCGCTGTAATACGTAGCAGAAAGCTATGTATGTTGATATTTATTTCAAATTCGCTAAGAGAAAGATTTCTTCAATTCTGAATTTTCGGGCTTCGGCCCTGTATCTCAATATAATGTACCATTATGGCAGGACCGAAGAGTGTTTATATGAACAAAATTCATCAGCATTCGGAAAAATGCATAGTCAGATATATTGGTCACGTAGCTGAAACTGAAAACTGCGTCAGATGTAGAAGTCGTGAGATCTGTAAACTCAGGAAAAATAAGTTTTCACAAAGAAAGGTTTGAGAGAGAAACGGTGTGGGGACTATGCACCCATGATTTCTTCCTGGCTCTTGAAAAAAAAGCAGAGAGAGTTCGGTGGAGTTCATGGGATGAGGCAGCGGTTTCACAGTGAAAGGTTCGAAAAACTTGGGTTTTTAAAGGGTTTTCTCGACGGTCGGTGGAGAGCGATATTTTCTTTTGGAAGATAGTTTTCGTGAGTTAAATATTTACAAAGTTATTTTAACTATTTAAAAAAAACAGGCGGTTGGCGCGATTTTTGGATAGTCGTTTATGAAAAAGCGTGTAGGTTTCGAGCAGGCAGCGGTTATCAGTTTTTTCCTGAAATACTCGGAATTTTCCAAGTTTCAGAACAGTATTTTGTTGAGCACAAAAAACGCAACTCTGCCCCAATTTAAGCATCAACGTATTGGTGGGGGTTGAATTTGAATTACTCTCTGAGTCATATAGTATTGGTTCAGTTCCGTTAAAAATTGTATTCGAATTGATGAAAATACTGATTTTGAATTCCTGAGAAAATTTATATTAAATTGAAAAATTTACAGTATCTCATGAACGACCAAATTAATTCAGAAGTATCGCCTTCATACCAGACAATTATTGTAATATCATTGATTTTATATACCTGTCTAGGCTAGAACAGCGAAATATGTGTCGCAATTTTTGTAAAACTCTTGTACTCGCGTGAATATCTCTTTGGATTGAACTGTCCAGTATTGAACAGTTCAGTTTATGATTTACTCGAATTTGGTACAACTATTTGAAACAAAATAGCACGAACTCATAGTTATATAAACGTCAGTTATGAAAGAACCGACTTTTTCAGAACACCATAGTTCAACAATTCCATAACTTTTTTCATTTGAAATTATAATCGTTGAAACCGGCAAGAAAAATCAATCATTGACTGGGAAATTTTATATTGAGATTTATATATGAAGGAGGTGAAATATGTGTATGAAACCATGATATGTTTATTTTGATACAATCTCATTACAAGTGACTACAAAAAAAATGTATAGGTGGAACATCAAAGGATGTTATTAATTGAACACGTTATTTATGTGTCATTTGTTTTCGATGACTGACAAATGTTCGTGGATGACATATATTCAGTGTTGTAAAACGAAAAATAGTTACAAGATTCGTCCAGGAACTATTGAAAAATTGACAGTGCCTCTTTCAAATTCACAAATTTTCCGCCTATACTTCAAAAGACAATTGTTAAAATAGTAGTTTCGAGTGTTTGGATATGTTTGGCAAACAAAAAACCTGTTGCTAATGCAATAAGTGAAAATTCTAATATAAATATTATGCTTTGAGTTTGGGGAAAACTCATACACTTCTAGTCGAAAAGCAACTCTATTGTTCTATTTTAGCCCTTAATCGATTATGCCAACATTGAAAAAAAAATAAAACGCATCATATCAGGTGCACATATAAGATGGTTTTGATAGGGAAAGGCATTTTTGCGAACAAATAATGTAATTCCATTAGAAAATGTTTCGTTTTATGATAAATGCAACTTCATACATCATGGTCATGATAATCGTCAAAATTGATGCTGTTTTGTCTCGAGAAAATTCTCTTTGGATGAGAGAAGTACATACATAATTTTATGAAAATGTTAATATATGGGCAGGAACTGTTGATCATATCATAGATATTTTTTTCATTGATGTTAGTTTGAATGGTAATTAAGAGCATTGTTCTAGAATAGTATTTTGCCGAATTTAACAAATAGATCGGTTAACTTGGGATGTTGAGTGTTATTACAAAAATATCTATCGCTGCGAGAATTTTGAACATCTTCTATGTTTTTTTCAGGATGAAGTGAAGGTAGATCTGTGTAATTTACCTTGCTTTGCTCGCTACACTTGAATCGCAGAATGAGCGCTCGTTACACCATGTAATACTTTTTCTATCTGGCTTAGTGAATAACTATTATTCCAGTTCTCTTAATTTAACCAGTAACAGTAAGCACTTTCTCACTCAACATGAAAGAGATTTATGATTTATATTCGTCACTTGAACATGGTGGCCCAGAGCTTTAACAATAAAAAAAGTCCTAGAGAAATATTTTTGGCTTTCTACCTTTCCACTGTTGAACCAAAAATGTGGTAAACTTTCAAAAAAAAAACTACAATGAAAACTCCGATATGTAGTGCATATATAGGAGTTCCTTTCGGATACGAACTGAAAGAAAAATTTTTTCAAAACAACTACTTTCACAATAACATCGTATTACACGAAGGGAAAAATGCTTTCAAACAACTACATTCACATAAAACTGATTTTTCAATTCAAAAAGAATGCATTTGTACACAACCTCTATAGGTTGTCATTATATTCACATGATATAATTTAAATGGATTGAACGGTCTCCGAATAAAGATATGACCGAAAATAAAATGAAATGAATATGATGTTTATTTTTTTTCAATTTTGACATCTCAAATACATATTGTCTGGTATAGGAAGTATTTTCCAGTCTTGGTCATTGAAATATCAGCTTTGCACTTCAATGCAATGCAGCATGGTGTTTGGTTTTATAATTTCATCACATCAAATTTGAAGTCGCTTCAGTTCTCTCTGATTCAAAGCACACCTGGAACATCGTTACGAAATGAATCTGATATTAACGTTTCATCTGACCATTTCCCTTTGAATTGGAGCATACTCGGATGTTTCACTCAGTTAACATGATGGCTAATTCCAGACTGCTGAAATTGAAAGAGAAATACCTTGCAAATAAACCGTAGTAAATGAGTTTGTTGAACGGTAATTTATATCAGTTAATGTTGTGATAAGTAAGAATGAACTTCCACCAAATACTCTCATTTGAACTATTCCGCATTATTCTGTGCACGAACATTAAGTCTCAAATTTATTCAATTCAGTTAATTCACTACATAACATAAAAAACTATTTTATGTGCTATTTTGAATTTATCCAAAAGTCGAGAATTGCACCTAAGCATAGAATATGCTTGTATTGTGCCTATTCTCTCAATTTGAATGAATCCTTACGACTATAGAAAACAAAAAAAGTTTTCATATTACAGGTTATATGGAGAGAGAAGATGAATGCAATGAACCCATGGAAGGAGTGAGAGCGGGTATTCCATGAATGAATACTCCTTGGAATTTTTGTATGATATGATAAATTCGTGTCAGTTTTGTACTAGGGGATCCAAAGGATATTGTTAAAAATTGTTGCAATTTCAACGAGGTTTAATTTTAATTTATTTTTGAATTTGGGAAGCGTGTTTATATTTTTCAGAGGTGCTGGGAGCATATTGTAGAGTTTTGTACAAAAAATGAAAACAAATCTCTGAGTATGAGTCTTGTGAAACAATGATAGTTATATTTTTTCGGTGAATCTACTTACTTTAGATTTACATTGGTCATATTTTTCAATGTTTGAATAAATCCATGTCAGGCTTTGGAAAGTATATAATGATCTGATGTTCAGTAATTCGGTATCAATATATAGAGAATTACTTTATTACTATTATTTTTAATAAAGTGTTTCACACTGTTTGCATGCAAGTCATTGCAGTATGAAATGTTTTACCCCCAACTATTATACAATACCGTATTAACTACTCAGCTGAAGATGTATAACATCTTCTCAAATTCTTCCTATCTAGAATATCTCGTAGGTTATGGAAGGTGTGAATAAGCTTTCTCGGTCTTTTTTTGACTTGACTTATGTGTTCGTCCCACCTGAAATGCTGGTCTAGCATAATATTCAATTATTTGATGTCTTTTCTATTATATCACATGTACCTGGTTGACGTGAGTCGCATCTAGAACTTATTATTTTTTATTTTGTTCTTTGCAGCTGATCAGTGTTTTGCAGAGAAAAAGTCATAAGTATCATTTTACTAACATTCAAGGTCAGTAGATTATAATCAAGCCATGTCTTTATCGTTTGGTGCTCGTCTTCAGGAAGTTTATAGATTTTAGACAAATTTTAAACAGATTTAAACAGAGTTTTCAATGATTCTCTTATGTATACAATAGCTGTGTTTTTAGCATAGCAGATTAGGTGACCACTGCTTATGTGAATGACAAAGAGAACTGGTCCAAGAACAGTTCACTGAGGGACGCCCATAGTGACTTCTTGTGGGGTACTCAACTGTTCATCAATCTCAACTCTTTGTAATTTATTTGCTAGTTTATTCTGTAAGACTCCTAGTGTCTTATCTAGCACCCCATATGTATTTAACTTTTTCATTAGTAGACTATGATATACGGTGTCAAATGCTTTGGCCGAATCAAGGAATATGGCTGAACAGTTTCTCGATTTGTCCAATGCATCGACAGTTTTTTCACTGCATAGTTTATTCAGAAAGCCGTACTGATGTTTAGTTATGACGGAATGTTTATCAAAAAATGATAATAAATCTATTTTCAATGCATTGTTTGGAAATCTTTGCGATATTGTTAATACAGAGATAGGCCTGTAGTTGAATTCCATCAGTTCGGACTTCCATTGTCTAATATTGTTTAAAATGATTTGAAATCCCTGAAATTACCAATACAATTGAAAATTGAAAAAAATAAAAATAGCAAATATATTAAGCAAAAAAAACAGAAATGAATTTATGGTGAAATAAAATACAAGTATAGAAATTGAAGAATTCAAACAAAGAAGAAATTAATGCAATTGAAAATTAAGCGATTTGAAGCCACGTTACTTCAAGACGTTTCGATTGTTAGTATCCACAATCATCTTCGGGTGAAGACTGGACTAATTTCTCCGAGAGATGACTACATATGGGTCTTTCGCGTACTTTCACTTATCCTCTCCTTTCACTTATCACTTATCTCCTCTCTCCGCTTCACCGGTTCACCGGGAGATGACCGTTTGGCGGGAGATGGCCATTTTCTCCTTGATTATGGGTTTCCATATGTTGCGTATCTCTACGATAGCTTGGCTGAATACGTTGTTGAATGGCATATATGCGGCTTCTTTGAATTTCCTTCTGAACCAGTGTTCCTCCTTGTGTATGATTTCAGCTTTGGACCACTCGATGTTATGTTGATGTATCCAAACATGCTCTGCTATTTCTGATTTGCTAGTTTCCCCTCGCTGTGTGTGTTTTTTGTGCTCGGCAATACAAACTTTCAGTGACCTCTTGGTTTTACCAATATAGGATTTTCCGCACTGACAGGGTTTCCGGTAAATGCAATGCTTGGAATCGCAACTCGAGTTTGGTGGCCTGGTTTTCGTAAGGCTGCTACGGATAGTGTTTCCGGATCTGAAGCAGGTTCTGATGTTGTATTTGGACCCAATTCTTCTTATCCTTTCCAATAATCCTTTGATGTAGGGGAGTGCAAGCACTGGTTGTGACGGTTTCTCTTTCTTGCGAAGTTCTTTCTGTCTTTTAGCCAAAGTCTGTTCCACCATCACTTTGGAGTACCCATTCCGTTGACGATAATTTTTGATGATGCCTAGTTATTTCTTCAGACCTTTCTTCGTATTGCAGAGTCCGAAAGCACGGTCTACTAGAGTCTTGATGATTCCTCTTTTAGTCGATTGATGGTGGTTGGATTCGTGGTTCAGATACTGTCCCGTGTGAGTGTGTTTTCGGTAAACCTTTTGTTTCCCGTATAAAAAAAGCAATTCGTTGTGGACTTCTTTCTCCAGTGTGAAAGTGAAGGAAGGTCACACGCTGTTTATGTGCTTCAGGAAGGCGTCTAGTTCGGTATTCCCATGATTCCATATTATGAAGGTGTCGTCAACGTATCTCAACCAGACTCGAAGTTTCTTGTGGGCTTTTTCGATTGTCAGAGTTTCAAACTACTCCATGTATATGTTGGCTATAACTGGTAAAAGTGGCGATCCCATTAGCAGTCCCTCATGTTGTATAAAGAATTCGTCCTTAAGTTGGAAATAGCAGTTTCGTACACAAAATCCTAGTAATTCCATAATTACTTCTTTAGGTAAGTTCGTTCTATCTTCCAAGTCCCCGTCTTCGGGTAGCTTCCTCTGTATGATCTAGAGTGCTTCTTTGACCGAAACGTTGAAATTAAGGCTCTTCACGTCGAAGCTGATCAGTTGGTCTTGCTCTGTGACTTCGATTTCCCCCAGTAGTTCGACAAAATGTCTTGAATTCTTTACAAACGATGATGTTTTTCCTTGTAAGGGTTGTATTATTGGGAGTAAAAATCTAGTAGTAACCGAATCTCTAGAGCTGATGATCGGTCTGAGCGGAACATCTTTATTGTGGATTTTGAGTAGTCCATACAAGTGAGGGGGCTTACTGTGGTGCGGTTCTGAAAAATACACTTGGAGTTTTTTCAAAGTCTGGTACAAATTCCTTTCAATTGATGTAGTAGGGTCCCGTACGATCTTTGTGTATTGTCCCTTCTGAAGAACCTCTTCGATCTTCTGTTCGTAGAGATCACTTTCCATCACCACAGTGGCATTTCTCTTATCTGCAGGTAGGATTTTAATAGTGTTA
>WOGR01012494.1:0-10180 GCA_015342045.1 Leptinotarsa lineolata | reverse complement strand
CTCCAGTCAGGTTTTCAGCGTTTGACAGAGTCCCATTTCTGCCAAATAATCTGAAAGATCACTCACCAAGTGAGATGATTGACTTCGTCAAGAAACTTAATATATTTGACCAATTTGAATAAGTCTAAGCCACAACAACTTCTCGTGGAATACAGTATAGAGTCGAATAGATCCAATCACTTTGGACCTACATTTCCCTAGTATATTTCAAGCTCACTTCCACAAAATATAATCAAGAAAGATCACATTTTTGTCAAAAAATAGTTTCATTACAAATGGGAAAGAAGCTCCTTTGCATGATCTATATATATTTTTGGAAAGAATGTATTTATTTTTTTTACTTCTTTAGAAATTCTCTACTTTTCATATACTGATGAATAAGTAGAAAACCCAAAAGGTTTTTTCCAAAAATAATATTCTTTGTTATTCGAAGGAATCATTTATAAATATTTCCTGAAAGTAAGGTTGATTCGTAGAAAACCGTCTTTGGAAACAAACTAGTGTATAGAGATGAATGATAATGAAAGTTTTAGAGCAAATTGAGTGACCCAAAAATGTTCATAGGTGCAATGCTCATAAGTAATTTTGACTTGAAAATTATTGAAATATAAACTAGTAGTAGCAGTAGTAGTAGTAAAATCTATTTTCTTTTTGAGAAATTTACAATTTGTAGAACAATAGTCATGCCTATCTTAGATCATAAAAAAATACAAAAAAATTCAAATTGCAAAGAAAAGTATATACAAATAAAAACTCCACATACACAACGTTAATACAATTTACCACAGCAATAACTGTTAGAGTATTCATCTTGAAACTCAGCTAGTGAGTAAAAGCACTTTCCTAATAAAATAAAATCCAGAAATGTTTGAGATTTTATATGGCAACAAAATATTGTTAGACGAAGAAACTACTTGAGTAGTAAATGGGTGTCTTTCAACCACATGGTATACATTTCTGCAATATTTATGCAAGGTGTTTTGGATGTTCAAGTAGTTGTTTTAATTTTTCAATAGAGTAAAAATTGTTATTGTCTCTTCTTGTACACCAAAAGGAAAGAAATAGTTTTAGAAACGAGCGAAATTATTGTATTGCAGAAAGACTTTATTTTCTTCTAACAGAAAGATCATAACCAACTCCAACTTGAAATCTGAATACGTTCCTGGAGTTTTTATCATTACCTGTCATTTATACCTGGAAAGTAATCCATGAAATATTCTCCAGCTGTATAAAATATATCTTATAACAAATAATTGAAAATTGTATATTTTTGGTGAGTAGACTTGATAAGATTTCAAAGTCGAAAGTTTCATTAATTATGAAGATTTTTCGTTTGCCATTGCCTTCAAAGAAATAAGATCTACTTGGAACATATCATTTGGTAGATATCCTCTACCCAGTGTTTCATATTTATTCATGATTTTACCAAATTTCGAAAATATTTTTCATATTTATAAATTATAAAAAATACAGTTGATGAAAAATTAACCTGGGTGCTGTTCATCATATCACATGTCAAGTCTCATGGTTTTCATCAATTTTATTTTCCGAGAAAGTAGAGTGTTTTTTGTCATGTAAGGATATCAGCTTCCTGGATAGGATAATCCTGAATTCTATTATCGTAAAAAATATCTGGAGTCATAGAGTTGGATGAGTTCAAAAAAGTAATAATATAATGAAAATGAATTGACAAGTGTGTGAACAATAAATGAATTGTCGATAATATAGAATCCACAAAAATGAAAATGAAAAATACAGAGAAATCATGCGAAAAATGAGAAAATAATAATAATAATTAAAATTTATTCATCAATCAAAGATTATACAAGGCATTATACACACACACATGCATAAAACTTATCAGACTAGTCAAAAAAAGAAAAGAATGTAATCTTCAAATAAACTGTTAAGATATCATAGGTATAGTCGCAAAACAATCCAGAAAAATAATACATACAGTGTTCATTCTCACAATAATAAGGTATTACGAAATATAAAATTCTTCAACATTATAAAATACTTTTTCAAGAAGGAAATTTCTCAATTTATTTTTGAATAGAATGTCTTTCAGATTCACATCTATTAAATCTCTTATTTTATTGTAACATTTGATACCAATATGCTTTGGTGAATTTTCACAGACTGACAGCCTTGCATAGGGTTGTCGAAGTCTTTCTTTATTCCTAGTATTATACATATGGGTGTCCTCATTCCTCATTAGTTCATTTTGGTTTCTTTTTATGTACATAATCAGCTCAAGAATATACAAACACGGAAGGGTTAGTATTTCTAGATTCTTGAATGAAGGTTTGCATGTTGTAGTTGGATGAGCATGGCACATTGTTCTTATTATCCTTTTTTGAGATACAAATTTGTGTAGAGGAATCGGTGATAAAAAAAACCTGACACTACGGAGAGTATGGTCAGTAAGGAGACAACATTTCTTGATGTTGAATGTTGGACGATTTTGCATTAACTAGCATCGAATCGGATTATTCAAAAAACATAGATTTTTCTGTTGTACTGGACGAATTTAAAAACATAAAAACAAGACGTTTACTACTGTAAATTGTAAACAATAACTATTTTGAAGTCTGGGTTGATTTTATCATTAGTAGAAACATTGTTGTTTTGTTTTATTTCTGTATATGTAATCTATTTTATTATTGCAATATTTCTTATATCATAGTTTTGTGATAATATCTCGTTTTTTGATAAGAAATACAGTATTACTTCATACACCTATGCCTTTTTACTGTATCTTGGCGCTTAGTGATGGTGTGCCCCCCCGCCTTTAATTTTTAGAATCGCCACTGATTGAATTATGTGATTTCTTGAAACGATCGTCCACTGGGCCAGTTTCTTTGGATGTTTTCAATATCCTTCCCACGGTTATGAATTGAATATTCCTTCCTTGATACCGGTGATTGAAAATACAAGCAACATCTTGATATGGCACATTCTCACCACATAAAAAAACGATTTCCACTTTGCCTTGTGTGGATAACATTGTATATTAAACTTACTTGTGAATTATAAATGTTCGAAAATCTGTACACTGAACAACTCGATTCATCAAACGCAATAATTTGATATCAACCAAAACTCAAAATTTGTTTCAAAAGCCTACTAAAGAAAAATTTTATTTCGATTTGATCAATATCTACTATTTTCTCCCCGACATGTAACATTAGCCTGGTAATGTTTTAAAGCCAGAAATTTTATATTACGTTTAGTACAAATCGCTAGAACGAAAGTCTTTTGAATAGAAAGTCAATATTTAGTTTACAGAAAAGTATGATATGAAATTATCTTATTTGCTTATATGTTTAAACGAATTATTCAATAGGCATGCCCCAATCAAAATATCTAGAGTAACGAAAGCTAAAGCTCCTCGGTTGACGTTTCCTATTGAACATATGATGAAAGGGAGAAAGAAATAAAGCATTGGAAAAGTACAGAAAAACAAAATCTGATATTCATTTGCGAGCATAAAGAGAACTTCGCAACTTCACATAAAAGGGGAGAAAAGAGCTTATTTTCTTCATCAATTTAATAATGCCATCTCCAAAGGTATGCGAAAAACACTGAGAGCCAACGAATTCTTGTGTGAAAAAAATGTAGCATTCCAAATCATCTCAGGGAACCGAGTGAAATCAATAAGTTTTTTATTGAATCCATCTCACTGAGCCAACCCCATCAAGACGTCATTAATTTTTACGCATCACAGAATCTAAATATTTCCACATTTCATTTTGAACAGGTTAATGACTTCTTTATTTACAAAACAATTTCTGACATCAAAACTAAGGCCAAGGGATGTGATGGACTGAATGTGGAACTTATTAAACTGTGCTGTTCTCATATAGTACCGTATATTACTCACATAGTGAATATCTGTTCAACTGGAAATAAATGGCTAACAATGTGGAAAATGCTCTCGTTAAAGTTTTGCCTAAGCAGAAAAGACCAAATGAATTTAAAGTTCTAAGAGCTAAAAGTATATTGCCTACTTTGTCGAAAGTTCTAGAGAAAGCTATGTAAATACAAATCAAGTCTCATCTAAGTAGTCACTCTTTATTACCATCAATTCAATATGATTTCCGTAGGGGTTATGGCTGTACGACAGCACTTCTTCACATCACTGATGATATCCTAAGAGCTACTGATCAAGGTCAGTGCACACTGCTAGTTTTACTCGATTTTAGTCGTGCTTTCGACACAATCAATTACGGTTTGTTACTGAACATGTTGCATTATATAGGTTTTTCAAAAAATTCACGAGTGCTTAAAGGCTATTATCTCTAGAATAGTCAGCAAAAAGTTATTCTTGAAGATAAGAGTTATGAATATTTGAAACTCTAGTCAGGTGTCCCGCAGGGATCTATACTGGGGCCTCTTCTATTTAGTATATACTCCTTTCATTTGGTGACTGGAATAAAAGCCTGCAATATTCATTTATACGCTGATGATACCAACTTTACTATAGATTCCTTCCACATATGGTGGATGATGCATGCAATCTTATCAATAATGATCTTGAGGCCTTCGAAAAAGCTGCCAAAGACCATTATCTACTTATTAATCCTGAAAAATCGAAAGTTATGTTGTTTGGAAGTAGACTTTAGCGTAAAAAAGTGGAGAACTCTATCAATATCACGATAAATAATAAGCAGCTGGAAATGGTAAAGGAAGGAGAAAACCTAGGAGTAATTATGAACCCTGACTAGAGATTTGAAAAACATATAAATAGACAAATACAACGGGCGTACTGTAATCTGATATATAATAATCGACATTTGCTTCCCATTAAAGTTAAAAAATCATTTTGTGAAACGCTAGTTTTATCAGCTTCAAATTATGCTGACTTTCTCTACGGCTATAATTTAACAACACTCTATAAAAAAAAGATACAGAAACTTCAAAACTCATGTCTGAGATTAATCTACAGTATTAGAAGACGACAAAGAGTTTCTCATAAATTGAAAGAAATCGGGTGGTTGGATATGAATAATAGAAGAAAACATCATGTTGTTGTTCTCTACTATGACATAATAAGAAAAGGAGTTCCCTCTTACTTACAACTTGAATATTAGAAATGAAGACTTGCTGACTGTACCTCCCTGTTAGAACGGAGTATTTTAGACGGTCAATTGGCTACCAAATCTATTCTCCGTGCAATCCGATTCTGAATATTATGAGAACACAAAATGCTCACAAATTCAGACAATTTTATAACGAACATCTTCTTGAATCACAAATTTTGCAGGATGATTTTTTTTATTTTTTTAGTTTCTAGCAAAATATGTAATTTTTTTGTACCATTACACAAGTTCGTTGGGGTTGACTGGAAGAATATTTTCTGTCAAGTTTACACAACAGAAAATAAACTTCGCCCTTTATTTCCTTGATTCTTGATTTCTTGATTTCTAATATTTATTGTATTCTTTTGAATGTGGAAATAATAAAGACGACTATTATTATTATTATTTTAAGTAAAAATCGAATTCCTTTTAGAGTATCATTCCTCGAACTAGACAGAAGCGAACGATCAACAACATGTTGTCATCGTCCCATCTGCCCCATTCTGATCCACTATGACTTTTCCTTTCAATGAACTGTCTTCAAATATTATGAATTGATACATGATTTTTTAACAAATTTCAATTGAAGAGTTATGAAAAACTACAACTGAAATGAGTTGATTTAGTTGAATTGATGAAATATGTATAAGCTTTTTCTCCTATTGCTAGGGAGCCTTTACCTCTGAGAGCACTTGTCTGAGAACTATATTTATGGAATACTTCAATTGTATATCTGTCATTCGTGCAGAATAGATTTTTGTGAAAATGTTGTAAATGTTATTGTAATTATTTAAAGAATCAGTAAGTAGTATAAATGTTGAAAATTCTCAGAGACAAAGAAACGGTTATGTTTTCTATTTCAACCTTCTTTCCGCAATATATGTCTAGTGACCATCATCGTTGAAATAGGGGAAGCTTCGTCAGTTTAGATTACCGTTAAATGCCCGGTAGTCCGGGAGGCACTCCGGCCCCTGCGACCGACCACAATCAGGCTATCCTTTCCAACATCGGATGTATACCCCATTTCCTGTGGTCGCAATTTATGTGACTTCATTCATTTCTCGCACTGATCCCCCTACTGAATCACAAATGACGCGCGAGTTTTTGACGCGCTTGCTGAAGCGTTACATTCCGCTTTTCATTGAAAAAACCTGTTCGACTGTGGTTTTTTGATGCTACGGATAATTGAAAGAACAATACAATATACAGTACAATATATTTACTAGTTAACACATGGATGATTGTAAGTGTCGCTATTTGTCACGTTTGAAGGCCGTCGACATTTATAATTTCTTCCTGACGTTTCGCTGGCGCGAGTGGCTGACTTCTTCAGAGGTTTATACATCTTCAGTTTATCTCCGATGACTGGATATTGCGGCCGCGTAAAGCGTATTTATGTTGAGCAAGGCAGTTTTGTGTGCTAATACCTGTACCTGGATTAGGTAAACTGCGTAAAGGGTGTTGATGCCATAGATGCCACTTCAGAGAGTACTCAGCAGCTATTCATCTTAAGACTCCAAAAATTAAAATGATAGACGACAGGTTGGGTAATAAGCCGAAATCAGGTATATATAGAATAAATGCTTTTTATGTAAATATCCAAAGCATGAGCAATAAACTAAGTAAATAGATGGATCAATCAATTTATTTACCATAAGAAATATACAAAATAAATAGTCTCAATGAAAATAGAAGTCCATTGGTTAATAAATACAGAACACCCAAAAAGAGGTTACCCTTGAGCATGAGAGTGGCGTATAGTTACAATATACCTATAAGTATAATGTTATAATATTGGTGGCATGTAATATTATATATGTTCATCTTATGTATAATGTAATATTATATATGTATATTGATAGCACACATTTTAAAGGTTTTAAATGTATATCGGCTATTCCACCCCATACTTTCATTCTGTAAGATAAATGAGGTTGTACCAGTGAACCATATAATACTTTGAGATATTTCATGTCGAACAAACGCGTATAGAGTTTGAATCTGCTAGATATGTTCCTCAATTTCTTCCTTACGTATTCAGAGTGATAGTTCTATTTGAGATAATTGTCTATTATTATCCCTAAATATTTTATGTGAGTGACTGGAGTTATTTGAATATTTCCATTTTTGAATAGTAGCGTGTTATAGGCGGAGATTGTGTCACTGTAGCAGAAAAATGGCATTAAGAAAGATTCAGCAAAGTTAATTGTCAGGAGTCTGTGTTCAAAGTAATTCATTACATTGGCGAAATTTTCTTCAGATTTGAATTTCAGATCTTGCTACAATGTGCCTTCGTAGATGACGGCTGTGTCATCAGCAAAGCTTATGATATTACTTCGACACGGAATCTAAAAAAGATCGTTGATATATATGTTGAATGGGATCGGTCCCAGTACCGTACCTTGGGGAACACCGCATTCAATTATCTTTTGTGAGCTGTCTGTTTCATCAATAACTTCACACTGTGTTCTATTGGTAAGGTAGCTCCTCATCAGTTCTAATAGAATTCCTCGAATACCCAAGTTTTCCAATGTGATTAAAAGCTTTTCGTGGCTCACCGTATCGAATGCTTTTGCCAGGTCGACAAAGATACAAAGACAAGGTTTACTACAATCTAATGAATTGAAAATCTGTTTTGTGAGACTAGTCATTGCATCTTCAGTCGACTTGGATTCTTTGAACACGAACTGTTTGTCAGCCATGATATTATACTTTTCGAAATAGTTGTTCAGTCAAGCTTTTATAATTTTTTCAAATACTTTGGCTACACTGTTAATTATTGATATCGGTCTGGAGTTGTTAACATTTGTTTTACTGCCAGCTTTGTAGATTGGTTTGATCAATGCATTTTTTAGGCAGTTCGGGAATATGCCATAACTGAATGCTTTGTTTATTATATGTAAGTGAATTAGAATACTTTCTGCAAATGAACAAAATAGACATACTGTTTCTTAGTGAGATTTGGGTATCTGAATTTGGAATAACAAACATTGTCATTCTAAATTTCAAACATATATCATATTAGTGTAGATGCACGTCTGCTCGTGATGGTGTATGTGTTTTGGCTCGGAATTTGTTAAAAATTAATTGAAAAAAAATGAATTGTGTGTAGACATTCATTCTGAATACATGTTTAAAGTGCTAAGTTACCAAAAAATCTATTCCTAATGTATATATAGGTCTTCTACGAATGACACGGATATCTTCCTGAGTGCATTAAATAAAGTACTGGATGCGATACCTTCTAATAATCAAGTTGTTGCGGTTGGTGACTTCCATTCAAATTTCAATGTATTAAGTAGTAAGAATTGTAAACCTGCGATCTTGCTTCATATATGATTGTCTGTGTTATGTTGCAAATTTAATAGGTGAAGATAAAGTGACTAAGCAGGAGGACATACACTACCATGATATCAGGGCCAACAAATTTGTTGCCTATCTAATAACAGATAAATTTTTGTACAACCATATTTTATGTATTTATTTGACTATATTGTGTAACAATAATTTCATTTTCATAATATTATTTATCCCATTGATGTATGCGAACACTATTTATGTATGCATTGCACGAATAAATTCTATTTTATTTTATTCTACCTGTAACTGTATCAGGAATATTGTCAACAACATTCTTCGACACATGCTGTTTCCTATTCTTGAATTTCTTAGAATGGGATTCCATATTCGGTTGAGGCTCAGAGCTTCTTTATTTCTTGTGAAATCATCCGTGTGTCTGAGGACCTCTTTTGTTTCCCGTACCAGTCGGCTATGGTATTCCTGGGTGGGGGTAATGAGTTTCGTGTTTTCAAACAGAATCCTATGGTTTCCTCCAATGAGTGCGTCTTCTGCCACAGCCGACTTTTCTACAGTTTCTTTTATGCCCCTTCAGTCTTCTTTCCATGGATCTTTTGGTAGTTCCAATTTATACCTACACCCGAGTGCACGGTATGCGATATACCCCTGCTGCTGATAGTGTTTTTTTTTTTGTTTTTAGTCGACCTGAGGTTTTGTTGTATCTTCTTGGTGGGTTCTACGACCCTAGGGATATATGGTAGAAACGCACGTGTAACCATCTCCTCCCCGTTTTGAACCGTCGAAATTTTCAGTTTTAAACGGCTTTGTTGATATCGAGTACACTGTATCTTTCAATTCTTCCTCTAGGTGCTCTGATTCACATTTTCCTCGAGCCCGATCAGTGAGAGTAGAGATAACCTGCTCTTCTTGGAAGGCATACATCGGAACCACCTGAAGATTCATGGAAACAAAGCTGAAGAGCATGAAAGAAACTGCAGACTAGACCAAACGGACAAGTTACCTGTGGCGAAACACGTGAAGAAAACCACAGGATTCTGTTTGAAACACTGAACTCATTGCCCCCAACCAGCGACACCATAATCGACTGGTACGGAAGGCAATATAGATCCAAAAACACATGGATAATTTCAAAAAGAAAGAAGAAACTGTGAACCTCAACCAAATATCTAATACCGCTCGAAGAAATTCAAGAATATGCAAACAGCATGACGGCAGATAGAAAGAGGTTGATGAATGTTATTAACAATTTACCTAATCCAGATATAGGCACTATCACACCAGACTACCTGAACCAATATAAACACGCTCTACGCAATATACTCAATTCAAGTATAGGTACCAGCACACCAAACTACCTGAGTCAACATCAATACGCTTCATGCAGCCGTAATATCCAGTCATCGAAGATAAACTTAGGATGTATAAACCCCTGAAGAGCCACTCGCGCCAGCAAAACGTAAGGAAGAAATTCCAGAAATCAACGGCCTTCAGACCCGAAAAATAGTGACACTGAAAACGTTGACCGCAAAAGCCTCAAATTTTGTCATGAATGATTGAATTACACTTCAAGAAGAGCTGAGTTATATTACTTCAGATGTCCGGCTTTCGGAGATTTGGGTGTCATTTTCAACAGTGAGTTTACCTCCGATAAGAACATCACCAAAGCTGTCACGGTCTCAATGAGATCACTTGGTGTAAGTTTGTAAGCCCGGCTAGCTCAGTCGGTAGAGCATGAGACTCTTAATCTCAGGGTCGTGGGTTCGAGCCCCACGTTGGGC
>WOGR01012493.1:0-10181 GCA_015342045.1 Leptinotarsa lineolata | reverse complement strand
TTGTCTCTTTGTCATTTGAGACGCTGGATTTTGCCTCCTTTTTCTTGGTAGGAGGTTTGACTTCCGCTTCCGCCTTTCGCTCTTTCCTCATCTCACGTATTTCCTTCGTGAGTTCTGCTACTTGCTCGATGAGCTTATCGAGCGAGCTTTTGAGTGAGGCATTTTCCTCCTGCAATGCCTTTATCTTCTTGTCTTTTTCGTCCTGCTCCATTTCGGGAGCAGTAGTTGTCTAAAAAACTATATAGTCTGCTGGTCTGAAATAGAAATTGTGATTAGACGAATTCTCAGTGCTATTAATAGCACTTGTATAGTTCTTAAAAGAACTGTATTTTGTTATAATTGTCGCACTAGCACACTGGTTATCGTTCTCTACTCTGTAGATGTTGACTCTTCAAAGTCTAGATCTCGAATGATGATCTTGAACGTTTGGTCTTCTTGTCCGTCCTTTTATGCAGTTAGATTCAGGTATCAGCTTGGTATTACCTGCTTGCGTTTGAATATTTTGAAACTCGTTCAATAGTTTGATATTAGTTGCTTTTTATCTTGTGGGGTAAATATCATTTTGATTGATGCAATGGGTTTTCCTTTCTCTTCAATGTGTCACTGTCAATACTGACACTTGTTTACAGAAAGGATATGAAGTTTTAACAACTTCTTGTTATCATTTGCGAGCGCTTTCGATAGCTGGCAGTGCTATCATCATCATAACTCTATTGAATTTGAAAGTTTGGTCTTTTTGTTATCAGAATCACAAACAATGCGTGTAGCATGAAAATAGCGTAGTGAAATAGTAGTATGAATATCATTATACAGATTGTGAGTAATAAACTGTATCGCGCAACTTATTTTTATATCAACTGCCGGCATTTTCCTGTCAGGTTTTTGAATGATTGTTGATTGCGATTGTTTGCTGGACTCATTTCATATAGAGTTGTTTGATACCGCTCTCCAGTATTCATTGCGTTTTGCGTTACCAACGAAGATGAAAGAGGATGTAGAGTATATTGAGAGAGTATATTCAGAAGAAGTTGATATTTTTGGGGCAGAAATAATCCTTGATGTTGTTGTTCCATCGCCCACATGAGCAAGTGATGTCGAAGGTTCCAAGTTTTTGTTGTAACATGCATGTTGCGATAGCGGTGTTGGGCAATCACGTGACGAATCTTGCGATTGAGATGGATTAACTTCAGCAAAATTAAATGATGATGATGACGTTGAATATGTAGATGGGGCAGGTGATACTTGTCAATGGTGAAGAGTTGCCAGTGATAAGAAGGGCGAAGAAGCAACTGTGATATATTTTTCTTCAATTCCACTCACAAGAATGAATACCTTGGGTATGCTGTACGATCCTGTGCTTTTTATCTAAAATATACTTCATTAGGGTCGATGATGCATTCTCCTGTTGCACTCCCGTATTTTTCTGTTCAGTTTGTTTTTTGGGAGCCTGCGGTTCATTAATCGTGAACGTATTGACAGGATCAATGAACAGTTCAACTTCTTCATTGGCATTAGTTTCTTTCGACAGAGTTGTTTGTCCATCTGTCTCTTCGATATCCATATCATGAATATAATCATTGTTTTTCTTCAACTCTCCTGAAGGTTCAGTACCGTGGCAAGTAAATCTTGCAATGTAATCAAAATAACGCTATTGGATGAATATCAAATTTTGTATAACTTTTGTGCTTCACTTACCAGGTAATCCAACTACTTCTTCAATCTCGTTCCACAATTTCCTCTTATAATTATTGTCAATAAAGTAATGTGACTGCAAATCATATAAGCCGCGCCTGCCTTTTACTAATTCGATAAGTATTTTATCTAGAAATAATAAATAAAAATTGTATTCAATTTATTTCGTTTCACTTCATATATAAAATATTTATTGAATGTCCAAAACAGTCAACTATTCTTTCTAAATGTTTGCGAATTTCACTTTACTTTTTTCTCGGGAAAAACGCTTATAAAAAGTTGCTTGAAACTATAGTGTGATTATTCATTATTTATGATCAAATGTTATAAATAACTCAAGTAAAGAACTTACCTTTTTCAGAATCCAACGATTTATTACTAGCCATGACTAGAAAAAAAATGTAACGTCTCCTTGCAAGACCAAAGAAAGACTGGAGTTGAAACAAAAACGTGTTCACACTCTCGGTACAAGTCATGACAGGTCCGATCTCGCTCCAGTTTCGCTCCAGTCGAATATTCTTTTCGACCAACCGGTACCGGCACGATGCCGGATCGGAACCTGTGCGATACGATAGCGAGAATACTTGATTCTTCCTTGTTTGGGAATACTTTACCGGACCGGGAGCGGACCGAGACCGGAGCGAGATCGGACCGAGAACGGCATCATAGTGTGACTCGAGCCTTATAAACACTTCTAGTGGTTTCTCCACAGAAGCCCGCTGATTAGTGAATGTCGTGAACCCCCCCATGCCCCCACCGGGTTGAGTGTCCTGGAGTAAAAGCTTCGCCTCACAAAATAAATTTTGCGAGGAAAACCTAATACACCATTCCATCCACTCCCGCTCCTCCTGGATCGGCCTCAATCCCGCTGCTGGGCACTTCAGCAAGATTGACATCTCACCTCCTTTGGTAGAAGTCAGCCTTCAGGTGCTTTTACTTCCGTATCTGTTTTCATTTTTTTGACATTGCTTTCCTAACTGAATTTTTGGCATGAGGCCCCCAAAAGCTAACCGGCGGCTGTTGTAAGAACAGTCGCGAGTGAAGCTGAGAGAGAATAGAATTTGTCGCGATTTTGCCTGAAAGAGAAATAGTGATTAATACAAAAGTGAATTCTACTTACCGGAGTCGCCTGACGACATCTCGCGGGGGTTGTCGGTGGTTCTGCTTCGTCGGCCTCGCGTGCTTATCTCACTCGCGGAACCTGGGGTCATTCCTATTCAGCACATCGTGTAGATCGCGTAACGCTGGATTGTCGTGCGATCTGATTCGTCCACATACTGCGCGTCCATGTTTAGATCTCTATGTATATACCTGTTCGGCATATACCTTGGTGCATTTACGGCGGCCCTTACGCGCGCGTTCATAAATTTCGAACTCTTCGTTAAAATTATGATTTTCTTCTAAAAGATGATTTGAATATATTGAATTTGTTTTCTTATTTACACAATTCATATGATGTTCCTGAATAAAATTTTTAAATGTTTTGCCAGTTTGACCAATATATATCTTAGGACCAATCGTAAGGTGTAGTTTATGAAATTACTATGAATCTTCATCAAGTAAGGACGGAAGCAATCAGAAAAATAATTTTTGTCATTGTTCATAGAACAGCAGAGGGTAAATATTACCCCACATACATATAAAATTACTAATATACCGTATATTTCACTTCAAGTGATCTTTTGAATATGTCTACTTGGGTAGCACAACGCGCAACGTGAGAAAATATTTTTGGTCTGATGTGGAAAAAGTGTTTTCTTCAATAGATCAATTTTACGCCAGAGGTTCCAATTCTACCTACTGAGATTTTTTTTTTAATATTGGGACCGAATATCAAATATTGCGAACTCTAGTCCCATGCGAAATTCATTTTCGAGAAAATAATAGTCTGCCAAAGAATATTTTGTTGATTCAAATACTGAATTCATTATTATAGCAATTCATTGTATAATTTCAGAGTTATTCGCAAAAAATAATAAGAAAAATTATAACTTCAATCGAGTACGGTCCATACTATTCTAATAATTTTCATGGCTTCGAACATCAACTGACCCATGAAATGACACACCAAAAAACGCTTTATTTTTATTTGCACTATTATTGAAACACATTAAAACAGAACAAAAAATCATTTTGATTCCGAAAACCGAACATCAAATGCATTTTCGAAAGAAGTGGAGCATACGAATACTGAACCACGACTAACACACTACGACTTATCTTACCATAACTTTACCAAACTTCAGTCGTCACTTCTCATTCTCCTGGTTTCTATTTCTATGGTTCCAAACGACTTCATACCAGAAGAAATGCAGTGTGTCAATTTTAGCAAGACGCTTACGGGCTTTACCACGGAAAATTTGCTACAAATCTAGCTTTTTATTTCTTTTGATACTATTTAAATTTTTTGCTGACATATCTAGTACTCATTATTTCTATTATGGGTTTTATCCACATGAATATCCAATTTTGTTTAAGTAATGTAAATTATGACTGTTCTTTATCTACCAATTTTCAAATATACTACTACATAGACTTTGAGGTCAAAATATTTTTGTGCGAGTTAAGTGGTACCAGCAATCAAAAAACGCGCCTTATCTACAGGGGCCCAAAACTCATTATATTTCGAAAATCATAATAATTGTCTTAATAATCATTCATTCTTTGTACTGCGCTCGAAGTTTCAACTTCTTCAGCGAAGTTCGAAGGGATTCAAGGAGCTCTCTGCCAGGAAAGAAACCAGGAGACTATACTATACTGAACTGTAAGTGCCAAATTCCTTTTCGACTTTCCTAAACCCTGTTTTTGAGGATAGTGACGTTAATTTCAACTGAATATTGGATATTGACATTAGATTTACTCGGAAAAATAACAAGTTATAATAATATTGAAATTGAAGGTTAAGTTAGTGTCTATCGATGGATTGGTCAAAGTCAAAACTTTATGGACGATATTGAAAACATTTTGCAATTATTGGTAATTTGGTTATTGTCAGTCGAAGACAATAACCAAAATATTCCAAACATGCCTCCAGTAGAATCCCAAAGGGTCGACTAGAACCTTTTCAAATCTAGTTTAGAAAACATCAAATCCTACGATGGGGATAATAATACTCTCAATAAATTCATGAATCGTTACCCAAACCTGTTGAATGAATATGTCATATGTAGAGAAGCTTCTTTCCGAAAACATATACTTGAATGCATACAAAAAAAATTAGTTGATTACCGTATTCTAACGAATACGGTAATCAATTTATGCCAGACCCTTTCTATCCTAATGCTTATTTATATTTCCGACCAGAGTATAAACATGAATAATATATCGTATCAGAATTCCTACCGTTTTATTACCGAAATACCCAAACTTGACGAAAATATAGAATGATAATGACCAAGGCCAAAATTTTCCCTTGAACAACCAAGACGAAAACCTGACATAGAAGAATTTAATGTCTCCTCAAACAACGCCCTTTCTTATATAGAAATTCAAAATCCCAAATCGAAACCTTTGAATGACATAGGTATATCTAAATCTATAATACGACTAACAGTACTAGAAAATATATTTCCAAACACAATTTCGAATACTATTTTGAAAACAACTGTACGTAGTAAAAATGTCAGATATAGACCACTCGTTCCGTCTTTTCCAGAATTTAATAGCAATTGTGAAATTGATTTCACTTTATTTGATTTTCATTTCGATGGTGTAATTTATTTAAAATTTAAATGATCTGACCAATATGAATCTTAATATTGATCTCAGAAATAACCGATTAATTGGGAAACATGTAGAAATTCCTGTCGAATATGAAGGAAATAACGACATTAGCTTTAGTTTCTCAGTAGATCCTGAAGAAAAATAAAAAAAAATTCTCTGGTTATTATTTCAGAGATCGAGAGAAGTTATTTAGGAAAAACTCTTATACCACGAACTTTAACTTTAGCAAAAAACGGACAAACACCCGTTGAAATTCAAAACCTTAAAAATGACAATAATAATATTAACTTTATCCACAAGAGTGAGAGTACATTTTTCAAAGAAACAAGTTGAATAAAGTGCCTGGGCGATAAGTGCTATTGCACTTGTTTGGTCAACAATTATTAAGTATAATGTAATAAAAATGATACAAAAAATGAGACCATAAAATACAATAATAGTAGATCTCAAAAAATATAAGAGATGATTCAAAATATAATAAAGTAGTTGAAATAATATAATAATATAATGAAAAAGTTGAAATAAAATAGTTAAGAACAACAGTATAGATGATGCTATGATGATATTATATTGCAGGATAAATACCACGATCAAGTATTGAAGATGAATAGATAAAAACAAAGATGAGTAAATATTTGTGTAGGACCTGTTTTGTAAACTTTAATTTAGAAGATTTATTACGAAATTTCTGTCATTTTCTAGTATAAATTTTTTCTTCTTTTTTGAACAATGACTTATGAAATATATTTCTTATCGCTTACGGTATTGTATTATAAAGTTTTGGAGCAGTAAAAGAGAATGCTCTTTGTGAAATTGATTTTTTGAAGATAACTGGGTGAGTTTCTCACGATGTCGAGTGTTATACTTTCGGACTGGTGCTTTATTTTTACTCAAGTGATAGTTTACATTAATACAAAAATAGTATAACTGCAGGAGACACCTAACAGAATATTCTTTATATAGTCGATCTGTTGGAAAGCGTACATTTTTCGAATAGATTAGTTTTAAAAACCTCCTCTGAATGAATTCAAATATACCCGCATTGAAAACAATGTCAACCGATGTTAATTTGGATGACATTGACGAAGTTATAGAAAAAGAACTGGAAATCTTGAACAATCTTCTGAATTGGGACAACGAAAATATCATTGATTTCTTAGAAATCGATGACTCTTGGATATTCCACCATCGGAAGCTGAAAAAACGAGAGTCAATATTATTTCTAACATATTAGTAAATCCAGCAACCAAAGTCAAACCCGAACCAGAGGCGGATTTGTACACTTCTGCCGAAAACCCCATATTGACAATACCAATAGTAGACCGATCTTTAAATACTCATGACAATCAGCTATTTATGACAGTTGGAAACAGATGAAACCAAAGTTCGACCGAAAGAAGTATTCCAAAATCTCCGACTATACGTCACCTTCCCAAAAGTTGAGCTTGAAAATCAAATCCAAACTTTTGCAAGGGAATATTTGAACCCCAAACAGCATACTTTAAAAGCCCATAACTTTCGGAAATATTTTCCATAACGGTCCAAAATACTTAAAAAAATTCCTTATTCAAATTATTGCACTGTACAAAATTTTTCAATGACGTAGAAACTTTGAAAAAACAAACGCAAAAGGTAGATTTTTATCGCATATATAAATCCGGTCACAGAGAAATGAGCTCACGATATAATATAGAGCTTTATTCAGAATAATCAGAATACATATAAATACTGAATAGTTATGAAATTACAATGAACAAATTGTAATCGATAAGTGATCTTTCACTCGTTTCGATATTTACTCTTTTAAATTAAAATTTGTTTTTTTTTTATTTTGATTGTATCAGGAATGCTATCATATTATTTTTTCAACATGTGCATATGACCTTTGGGATAGCGAGTTTTTCACTTGTAGTAGTGTTGCTAGGTTATTCTGGCGTGTGTTATAATCGTGTTTGGGTCGTATAACAAATTAACTGATGAAACTTTCAAGATGGCGACTGGGCGTCATATGGGAAAAAAATGGGAAAATATCTAGAAAAAATTAACGTTTGAGCAGGAATATTGGAAAACCATATTGTAGGACCTCTATTTATTGATCAAAATTCAACAGGGGAACTCATCTCTGAAATCGTCGAAGCGAATCCTAATGAATTGGATATGGATATTGTATTTCAACAAAATAAAGCATCACCACATCACTTCAGAAAAGTAAGAAACTATTTGAATACTACTTTTGCCGGTCGTTGGATTGATTGTTGATTTCCTACAGAATGGCCAGCCCGCTCGCCAGATTTGACACCTTTGGACTTTTTTATGAGGCTATTTGAAGAAAAAGGTGTACGAAACTGAAGCTGCTTCAATATTTGATATATGGCAGAGAATAATAATTATTTGTAGATATATTGACGTTACTGTATGCGAAAATATTCGGCGTGAAATATCGGATAGGCTGTTCATATGTCAAGAAGTTCAAAGCAACCATTTCAAGCATCTCCTGAAGTGACCTCAAGGTATTTACCCCATATTAGGTAGTTAAATGTCAATGTATTCAGGCAATTATTCAAAGTTCCACCATTTTGTAATAGTTGGAGATATTGACATTATATTGTAGAGTTGTGAAGTATTCGTCGGGAGCTTTAAAATGGCGTGTCACAAGAGCCCCCGTTTTATTCAGTTTTTTTTCCCAGATGGCGCCCAGTCGCCATCTTGAAAGTTTCATCTGTCAATTTCACTTCAAAATAAAGTATTCATGCATTAATTCCATCATCCCCAATTTCAATTTTTTGACTTGACCTATTAAAAATATAAAAGGGGGGACTTTAAAGAAATGCACTGTATATGTATATTCTCATTAGAAATAAATAAATTGATAGAAAATCGCTAAACTATCAAGCGTACTCAAAAAACGGACAGAACTTTTGAAACAAGCATAATAGTTTGAACAAGGATCTACCTAGATTAGGGATGATGAGGAATATGATTTATATATCTGTTACCTAACCAACCTTTCTTCAGATAAATTATTGGATCAGTAAACTTGTTAACTGATAATCATTATGTTCATCTATGCCCCTTTCAATTTTACTGGTTATGTTATCAAAATGGAAGTAATAGTAAAAATTATGATGAAAATATATCTTTGAAATAGTGTTGATAATTGCAATAATGGTTAATGTTTCCTTTAAATTTTACTATTTATATCATTCATTCCCAGCTCTTTCATACTATCAATTCAGAAAAACTTAAAACATGAGAGATTTGGAAAACATAAGAACAAAATCAATATCAAAGTTTTCTGATAAAGTAACGAGTACATAAAACGAAAATAATAGTTTCGATATCTAATTTGAATTGACATACTAATTGATCTTAATGTAAATTCATTGTAACTCATTCATGTGCTGTTGCACATCTAAATTACGCGTACACTTTTTCAACATGCATTCGTAGCAGTTCTTGTGTTTCTATAACACAAATGCTTGCGATCAAACTGAAATTTCTGTCCCAAAATTCGAATAAAATTGATGGTTGAATCTATCGCAGATTATTTAAAAAAAATTCTGTCGGTACATGCTCGACGTAAAAAAATCCAGCATTGATAAATTAAGTAGTGATAGAGAAAATTGATATGAAAATCATTCAGTACGATTTGGCACAAGGTCTTGTTTCAGCATTTTGGCAAATATACCTTTAGCATTGATTTACTTTCATATTTTTCTAAAATGTTTGCGGAATGCACATACTTATTCAAATCATTACGGAAATTCATATTCTAGTGGATAATGGTAAACTGAGATGATCTACATGAAACACTGTCACTTCACCATATCGAATATTCGAATTATTTTTCGAAAATGCACCCTCACTTTACTCATGTCATTTTTCTGAAATTTGTGAAGTATATTCCATCTGTTTTCTGAAAATGTATATTCTGAGTCGACAATGTTATACCTTGTTATAAATAAAATAGATAATCCCATTTTACTTTCACTTCTGAACAATTTCTACAAAATACATATCAACTATTCAAATTATTTTTTTAAGTAAAAATTCTTTACGCGCGTTTGACTTGATAAGTGAGCTGGTAAATGCGTGACGCGAGCGCTACGAAAAGTGTGATCGGGCGAGGCGAACGGAAGTTAAGAGAGAGGTATAAGTTAGTGAAGATGAAGAGAAAGAGAGTTACGTTTCGTATATTACTGTAGGGGCAAGAGAGAGTGAGAGGTGTGAGCACACATTTACGGTCGAGTAGGCTCTGAAGAATCAGGAGAAAACTATCATATGTTGCCACTAATTTTGCGTCCGGATACGGACAACTTTTGTTTTACTTTTTACAAGATAAGTTAGAACTTGAAATGAGCCTGCCACCAAAATGAGTCTACCACCAAAATGAGCCTACCACCAAAATGAGCCTACCACAAGACATAGAACAATCGATGCAGTTTTCTATAGTTATCTTTTCATTTATTATAATTTATTTAAGCTTCAACCACCAGGATTATTGACTTTACCGTAATTTACATAATATGTTTTTCATAGTATATTGACAACAATAAGTGAATCAAAAGTAACTTGTAACTCATATTTTACGTAGAAAATTAATGTCTTTCAGACATTTTAATATTTTATCATTTGACTGACCGTTCAGTAACACTTTTAGATCTTAAGTGATTTCATTTGGTAGTCGTTTATCTGTGTATAGTGGGCATTCCACCAAAAAGTGTTTCATAGTTAATATTGTTTCACAGATGTAGCACGTCGGGGCT
>WOGR01012492.1:0-10181 GCA_015342045.1 Leptinotarsa lineolata | reverse complement strand
GAGATGTCCTTGTCAATGCTGGAATACATTTTCTACTAGCAATGTACGGTGCTCCAAAATCAGAAAATTCAATTGACACAGATAATGCAGCTTTGCTAAACAACAAGCACAGCTGTGTAATTTCAATTATTACCACTCACTTCTTCAGCAGCTCGACAGTATATCTATCGAGTCTATTATCAACTACAAACCTGGCTAGGAAAAGAAATTTATCCAGAACAGTGGGGTTAGGGGTTGAAAAATAATATATTACAACCAATAACAACTATATTGCCACTAGCACCCGATGATCTACTAAGCACAACCTTTTTTTAATTGTACAAGGGGTTGTGGCGGCAAATGTGGATGTAAAAAAATTGGATTGAGATGTTCTAAAGCTTGTGGACATTGTCGTGGTCAGTCATGCCTAAACAATAATGAAGATGTTGATGTAAATGCAGCAATAAGTCCACACGATGTTTTGTCAGCAACTTTTGATGAAGTCGAAATTGAGGATATCGACGACGAATTAATATAAAAAAAATTATATACAAATTTTTTTCCCTATTTTCAATGTACAAATAAAAAATTACTGAGCATAAAATAAAAAAACTTTTTATTACAGGTAATGGATAATGCCTTGGGGGAAACCATGTAAAAAACGCACTTTGCATTTTGCCTCAAATGTGGTGCGGAAACGAGTGCATCATCATAATGTAGTCGCTTTTGTCAGCGCTCTAGTCTCAAAACGGTTGACTTAACAGAAAAATGCTACAGACATTTTTTGTAGATAATCATATAATGAATAATTTTTATAATGACCTTCATTGACCTCCGAGCTATAAGTCGCGAGACATTCCCGAAAAACTGATTTTCGTGACCTTTTGACCTTTTTAACTTTTTTGCCGGCACGATACCAAAATTCAGCTCAGTAGGAATTTTTCCGCAGATAAAACCTTAAATGACTGGACTAAAAATGGTATCGGGAGGATGAGGATTAAATAAAGTGATAAGACGTTACGTTGGCAATAAAGTGTGGTTTGTGTTTCTGACATAACTGTTTTCATTGATGAACTGATGATATACAGTGCATTCCAATTTGAACGAGTCACTCTAAATTAGTTATTTATTGAATACTACTGGAGTTCTATCCCAACAAAACAAGTATTCATTTAATATTGATAGTGTTAAGAATCGTGAAACACGACAACTTAATTTTTCTAAAGGAAACATGTCTACGTAAAATCAACTCTTCGTCAACTGCCACTCCCCTCAATAACCCTAGTGACAAATATTTTCAATGAAAATAATAATCGAGTGACACCTTGTATGAAAGGTCTTTCAATTATGTGTCCAATCCTGTTGAGATTTTTGACATTATATCGAAAAGTAATGTCATATTGAATGGTAATAATTAAAATAACAGAAGAGGTTTGTTCTGGTTCTAAAATCCGAAAAAACATTAAACCTAAAATCACAACCGCATATGCCTCCTATGTGCAAGAGATGGAAAGACAGGTCACAGACAATCCAAATAGATTTTGGAATTTTATCAACTGCAAGAAAAAGAAATCAAGAATTCCCGGAATATTAGATTCATTGAACAATATTGATTTCTCGATTTAGCCCATTTCTGAAGAAAATATAATGGGCTAAATAAATGTAAATGGCTGAATAAATATAATGGACAACTTGCCAAGTTTCATTGTTGAAGATTGTATTTTTGGGTTGATAGCACCTCTTTCACATATCTTCAACTCAATTGTCACTTCTGAAGATATCCAGAGATATGGAAAAGAACAAAAATATGTCCCGCATTCAAATCGTTCGACCGATCATTCGTATCCAACTACATGTCAGTAGCTATATTTACTGCTTTACAGAAAACGGCTCAGGCGAAACTCTCTGGCTTACAGAGACTGGCTTGTCTGGCCATTGGGTGGTTCCATCAGTACCACACCGTCAGCAGCCATGGAGATCCTTCTAGAACCACCTCCTCTCCACATTTTTCTGAAAGGAGAGGCTAGATGGACTACAAACAGACTTGTGCACATCGCCAATTGCACAAAGCAGTCTAATGCAGAAGAAACTGGTATGAGAACTGGTTGGAAATTTCAGTAGTGCTCAAAGGATCTTATTTCTTTTTCAAAATAGATGAACGTAAAATCGAACAGAAACAAACCAGTATTTTCACAGAAAAATGCGAAATACAAGGCATTCATTGAAAATTTGTAAATAGCAGTAGTTCCGTTATGTTTTTTGCAAGAGAAAACGGAATTTGATTAAAAAAATCGAACTATATTTTCCAAAGCTTCTTTTCTATTCCAAATCCCTTCGTTTGAATGATTGTTATTTCATTAATAAATAATTGATTCAATCAACGTAAAAGCATACTCTTGTAACCAAATGATTGCCAGTTTCAATTGAATCAGCAACAGGTGTCACAAAACCAACGAGAGCAACAGTCTAATTATTCAAACCAAACTCGATTGAACCGATTGTAATTGAAATTATTTCGTTAATCCAGATAATTTATTAATCTAATTGTTTTTTGTCTGATTCTTTTTCTTTGCCAGTAGACACAATTAGAAGTGTCCCGAATAGTTAGAGGAAGATATGGTCTACTTTCTCAACGTGCGATCCTAAATATGATTGGAATGTTATCTCATGGTTTCTAACTTGGTCGGGCCATAGTGTTTTGAATGACTTTTGTGGGTCGATGACTACAAGTTGCGAAACATTAAAAAATAAATGACAACGCAACCGTATTTTCATAGATTGAAATATCGTTTGAGTTGGGTCTTTTTCACAGAAGATCAATATACTCGTAGTTACAGCTTCTGAAATGTATGTAGAGTTAGGCAAACTTTGGCGGAGTTCTGAATATTTTTTTATTTCACCGTCAATTATCAGAACTAACTAGAAAAAATGCTTCAAATATATTTTGATTATAGCAAAATTTCTGAAAATGTTAAGTGGGATAGATTAAATAAGTAAATACTTCTTATGATGACGAAAAATGTTCTATCCGTACACTAATCAACAACTATCAGACTTAGTAAGAGTTGAATTTTTCAATAGTCCTTTATTTTATCTTATATAATCCAAAGAAATCCGAGTTTAGCTTTTTCATTCGATGTGAAAATTTCAAGTGTTTGTTTATATCACGAAACAGTTGATCGTCGCAAGGCTTTCTGTTCATTGCGATGTAGAAGGAAGTTGTAGGTACAGCTTGTCAAATATAGGAAGATGTTTGATCTTTGTTTCTTTCGCTAGTACCGTACAATCTAAAGAGATAGAGAGAGAGAGAGACAGCAGAAATTCTCAAACCTCTTCCTATTTTGACAAGCTGTAAGTTATATTGAACAAAATACGAACTTTCTGATGCATCCGAATTCTAATTTCAAACTCAACTACTTTGATTGTTTATCAACCGATTTTGAGATAATAAATTTTTAATTCACGATAATTTATTTCGACTTCTTCTAGTTTTTTTACCGTTCATTTTCTGAAAAATATTAAATTTCTAGTGGAGAACTTTTTATAGACCACTTTTTTTTACATTTCACAATCTGAATAATAATGATAATAATAATAATGTTTATTTGCATAGTAAATAAAATCTTTCAAAACAATGTAACACGTCTAAAACAAAAAATAGACAGAAAAATCACAGAAGCAGTTCAAACTGCTTGTACGTGATATAATGTCACATCCAGGTGAAGTCATATTTGGGTTTTTGATAAGTCACATGTAGAGTAAAGTTCACACTTTGGTAAATGACATAATCAGGAGGTGCATGACATAATCAGGAGGTGAATGACATAATCAGGAGGTCCCCATCTTTTTTCTTTCAAATACTCATTTGGAATTTATAGTATTACCAAAAATATTACGTCCTGTCTTGAGAATCCACTCAGGTAAAAAAAATTGAATTTTCTAAATTTTTCAATATTCTGAATCTCATGAGATATTTGCTTATATATATATTGATTGACACTTCGTTGTACGATCGATTTTTCACATCGGGGTGAAAATAAAGAATCATTTCTTCGTGTATATAATCATGTTCATAAACTTGTAATATAATTTTTTCATTTCTAATGAATAATAATATTTTCACACAGAAAATTCGTCTGATGTCCATGATTTGAGCTTCTTTATATAAGAGATCACTAATATAGTCACGTGTGTTGGCAAATATTAGTTTTAGAATCCATTTTTGGACCAAATTTACGTTTTCTGCAAAACATTCACTAACACCCCCGATCTTAAAATTCCGTATGTAAGTTGAGACTGTACTAGTGAGAAATAAATCCTTTCTAATTGTCTAATTGAGATATCTAAATATCGGAAAAAACCCTCTTAATTTTTTTGAGAAGTTGTTTCATATGTAAATTCCACTTCATACGTCGATCTATCATGACAGTAAGGTATTTCACCAATGTTGCTGAAGGGATTTGTTTATTCAGGCCTACTTTGAGAGGACCCAAGTTCGGTAGTCCGCTAATATAAGATGTAAATGGTAAGTACCAAGGTTTTTTGTAATTTTAATGAATTGGAACCATTCCGAAATTTTAGGAAAATCATCTTCAATAGTTTGTTTCAATTTTGCCAAGTTGAAGACGTGTAGAAAATGGCAGTATCATCAGCAAAACTGATAGTTTGACCAGTGGTGTTTAAGGAAAACTGACTATTGATATAGATAGTGAAAAGAAGTGGGCCCAACACAGTTCCTTGAGGGACACTATAGGTCACAGTTCTAGGAACACTCAGGACACCATCAATTTCAAAATTGTTTACGATCTGATAGATAACTGGACAAAAGGTCATATGTTTTCCCATGGATACCGTAATCATTCAGCTTTCGTGAAAGGGTTTTGTGACATAAAGTGTCAAATGCCTTGGAGAGATCTATAAATAGCAACATAATAATGTTAATAAGAGCCGAGTTACTTAAAATACGTCAGCAACAACAATGGCTTGAGAACAGAACCCTGAGGAGTCCCAAAAAAACGTTGAGCCTTTTTCTTTTATTTGATTAGAAAGTGTAATAATTTTCTTAGATCTGCGTTTCTGAAAATTACTTAAAAGTAGATATTATGCCACTGATGTTAGTTCAAAAGATCCTTGTTTCGAAATAGAAGTCAAATGACGTAAACTGTAAACAATGGGTTTTCTTTATACGACCGTTGGATCTACAGGTTCCGCCCTTGTTTTCACCCACACTCATAGTGACGATCGCCCCAATGCAGTCTGTGACCTGAATACAGGAACAGAATACGGCGATGCATAGCGCCGTCTCCTCGACGCCACTCCAACCCCTTCCCTCCGTCACCCGGGAGCGTCCATTTCCGTTGCGCTCTTCTTCTGTCAGAGCTAACTTGTTTTTCGGATTCGTTCAAATTCCGTGCAAGAAACTGCGATTCAGAGAACAAAAAAAAATCCAGAGCAAAATTGCAGTTTCCTGATTTTCACCCAATATATATAAGAACATATAAACACACAAACAATATACTAGTAATTTGAAAACTTTCACCGAAGTTGCAATCAAAGTTTTTCAGTTTATATGAGTAAGTGAAGGTTCATGTGGAAAAAAATCGATTCATTGTCCGTATTCCATACGACTGAGAACAACAGACTCTGTGAAAAAACTGAACTATTTTGTATTTTTAGATAATGTCGTCTCTCTAATCTGGATCTGTTTGAGAAAATGGTGTCCAAACAAACAAAGCTCGTATGATTTGCCTGTGGTATGTGCATAAGGAAATGATGAAGAAATGAAATGACACCTATAGAAAGTTATTACCATTTAAATTTTTTCAGATTGTGGAAAGTGAGAGTTTCCTGATTTGCTCCACTAAAAGTAAATTTTATTGAATATTTCATCAATGGTAATATTCTGGATATAGAATACTGAAAATACTTTTGTCTAATTTCTACTGAGTTTATTATTTGTTACGACCGGTATCGGTTTATTAGACCATTCTCAAGTTACTTGTAACAAGTAACTGATTTCCCAATTCCTTGAAAACAAGGAGATTGCGGTTGCTGTATTTCTCAATATTGAAAGAGCATTTGACAATGCACTACCTAAATCTATAGAATCAGCCCTGCAACTGCAACTACGACTCTTCAAGGCGAGGCCATTAGCTTCAGGGTCACCAAGGGCCGCCCTCAAGGTAGGGTACTATCTCCCCTTCTGGGGTCGCTCTTGTTGGATAGTCTCTTTATGCCCTCGTTGGTAAGGCATCTTGGTAAGGTCCACGTCGGGAAGGATAGCTTGTAATATCCTCCAAAGTACGATGGACGTAGTTCACAGTTGGTGCCTGAGGGAGCAGATGTCTTTCAACCCCAGCAAAACTGTGATTATCCCCTTCACCAGGAGGAGAAAATTGGACGATTTAACGCCACTTTCCCTCAATGGTGAGGTCATTCCATTTGGAACGGAGGTGAAATATCTTGTCATTGTACTTGATAAAACACTCACCTGGAACGCTCACTTGGAAAAAGTTTTACACAAATCCAAACTGTCCGTATGGACATGTCGAAGAATTTGTGGTAAAACTTGGGGTTTAGGACCCAAACAAATCAATTGGATATTTGTGATGATTGTCAGACCAGTGGTTACTTATGGAGCAATTGCCTGGTGGCCGAAATCTTTACACAAAACGTCTCAGGCGAAGCTCTCTGGCTTACAGAGACAGGCTTGTCTGGCTATCTGTGGTGCCATCAGTTACACACTGTCAGCGACCATGGAGATCCTTCTAGAACCACTACTCTCCACATTTTTCTGGAGGAAGAGGGAGAGGACTGCATACAGACTTGTACACATCGGCAATTCCACAAAACAATCTAGAGCAGATACACCAGACTGCTGGCTGCCACTAGAAGTCACAAAATCCTGGGAATGACCCAAAAAATTTCGGGTCTGCTGCTAATTTTGTTCTATCATTATTTCAGAAGATATTGAATAACAAAATAGGATGATGGCGTTTATAGATTTTCAACGGGAAGTTTCATCAATTTTAGTGTTTTATTTGTAGAAATTATCCTTTTTGGCGACAACTTCACTGATGTATTATCAAAATCGTTCAATTATTAATAAATGTCAATACGTCACATAACTGAGGTCAGGAATAGGCAACTGATTCCTAATTTAGGCGAATTTGTATCTCTCACGGTTATCGTCTTTCCCACACTGTTGCTTTTTATCTTTTTCACAATGTTTAAAATAAAATAAAACATGTCTGGTTGTTCCACCTATAGGTGGTTGTGTCTAATAACTGACCTTTTCAATGCACTTCACCATCCTCAGTGTGCACAGACTCATCTATTTTCTAGCATTTCATGTTCTCTTTATATTCCGAATTCATTTCCCTTCCAGAAATAACCGTTCCATTTACATTTTAACCAGCGGTATCTCGTGAACAGGGTTCGTAGCCATGTGATTGCAGTTATACTGTGTTGTTTGAGGATGTTTTCATAGTGATTTTGATGAATTGATATATAATTGTGGCTAAAATAGATCCTCACTCACAATTACCCTATTTTGTCATTTAATATTTTTAAATATGAGTTTTTCAGTGGGAGTTGCTGTGAAAATTGCAGTGAAAGACAGAAAACGATTTCACTATCGGTGGACATTCTCGAAGCTTGGCTTGTTTATTTGTGCGATTAATAATGCATTTTACAAACAAAAACGGCAAATATTTAATAGTTATTAGTTTTTCCAATAAAAATGTCAGTCGAGCGCTTTTTTCGATTTGAATTATTGTAGTTTCGAAATGATTGTATTCATACCGTTTCTTGTGCAAAAAATTGCATTTTTACTTTTGGATTGCTCCACTACAATGCAATTGTTCCGGATAACGACATGATTGAAAGGGAAACAAAGCATTCTATAGAATAAATTTTAATTGATGCCATAGAAAGTGAATTCTATTGTAGTTTCGATTTTTACGCGTTATTTCGCGAAAATAGGGAACGTAGATACAATCAACCGTGACCAAAGTTTTTATTGGGTATTATGCAAAGCCATAAAACAATGAGTTATTGCTATACAGAGTTACATGTTATGACTTGTGTGAAATGTGATATTAGCTTACAATTGAAATTGGCTCAAACTTCCAAATTAATATTAAAAATTCAAAAATTTGGTCTTTTATCAAAATCAATAACGTATTTGCATTTTCCATCACCCGGTCGGTAACCGGTTGGTTCGACGTGGATGCTTTTTGCACTCACTCGATCAACCACTGTGTGAGTCGGTGGTTTAAACCGCAGCGCAGGCTGAACGATCGATTTTCACTCGCCAACCCGTGTTACGAATCATACGTTGAAAGGTAAGATCTCGTTAGTCCATAGCTCGCACAAGTTTCTACCTCTGAGGGTTGTCGTTCGTAGGGGTGCGACAGCTGGTTAACGATAAAAAAACAATTTTTTCAAACAGAACTGTAGGCTTTTCAATAAACAATTTTATTTTGTCTGAAATGAAAAAATGATTATATGATTTGCTTGTATTGTCGCACCTGAATAATTTTGATCTTGTTTATGTTTAGCTGATGTTGAGTCTCGGCGAATTCAAAAACCTTAAAAACTATCCTAACCAAGTAAACATAGAGACATATTCAAAAAAATACTTTAATGCGAGATCTCCACTTGACATTTTACAAAACCCCAACACGTGTTTCGCTCACAATAGCATCTCCTGGCGTCACATTACTGTCATGCTTATATAGTAATCTGAATCCTGTTGGAATTCAAATTACCATAATCCTATTTGCATTTGAATTTATATAATCCTATATGGATTTGAATTACTATGAATTACTGTAAATTATCAAGTGGAAATGTGTTTTTTGAATACGTTATAATGGGTTTTCATCAAGTATCGGACAGTTCTATGGTATTTCAAAAGTTGATGATCATAATTTAAAAGTCAGAAAAAACCCTAATTAGGCGATCATTCTCCTTCAACGTAGCAGTACGTATGAACAATCTGTACAAGCGCAAACTTCTCACCATCAACGCCGGTGTTCCCTAAGCAGCCATATTGTCTCCAACCCCTCTTTTTATCGTATATCAACGACCAAGAATCCAATATATAGCTTTGCTGACGACAGCATAATTGTCTCGTCATTCCATTTGGATTCCAGGACATCGGCTGCTGATGCACATCTTCACGGGCAGCAGGAGGTTGCATATCTCAATGAGGATTTGAGGTTAAAGTAACCAGGTTCAATTCAATGCCACGAAAACCTAGACATCGGTTTTCTCCAAGAAGATACAATAATGTCAGGACAGATAATTCTGCTTTCTGCTTCGATGAGTTTGTTGGGGGTTAAAATGGACACCAATATGTCTTGGTACCATCATTTTGCTGGAATTACAAAGGCTGCTTCTCAAAAACTTGGAACACTGTTTCGAACCTGAAAACTGTACACACCTCAGCAACTTTTGATTCTTTATAACCCTCAGATCTGACCTTCTTTGGTCTCATGTACCTATAAAGCTCCTAAGCATACACTGAAGCTTCTAGATTCCATCCAGAAAAGAGCCATCCGTCTGATTGGAGATGCGAACATCACTTGCAACCTTGATAGTCTGGAACTTTCGCGGGAAGTGTTCAAGGGACTTAGCACATTTGATTCCACCAAGAGCGGTACATATCAGAAATACGCGACGGACTGTGGCTGCTCATCGTTTTGAGGTTCAACTCAGTACATCTTGAATATCACTGTATAAGAACTTTCTGAGAACGTTTTCCCAAATGAATTTAATCTCCAGCGATTCAAATCCAACGCGAATCGCTACTTTCGCACAGGCACCGCTCTCAGAGCGCCTTGAGGCTTTTTCTGTAGTGCTTGTGTTTTATTCTCAAAAAACAAAACATATTATAAAACATGCTCATTGAGAAATGATGTTTCTTATAGTGCAAGGGTGCAAGTGGAAGTGTGCAAAGTACAGCTTAAGCTGTACAGGTGTGGAAAGTACAGTTTACGCTGTACAAGTGAGCAGAGTACAGCTTACGCTGTACTTTGCACACTTCCACTCTCACATGAAGTATGTATGGTATACTGAATTGGGGAAACAGTGCCGGTATGAATCCGATTTTCATTCTTCAAAATTACTCAATTCGAGTTATGGAAAGTATTGATATGAGAACCAGTTGTCGTCAATACTTTATAACTCTTGGGGTA
>WOGR01012491.1:0-10182 GCA_015342045.1 Leptinotarsa lineolata | reverse complement strand
TCAAAAAATCCTTAGTTTTGAATTGAATATTTATTTAATTTTGCCGACTCAAAGGGCGCCTTTAACGCCTTGGCGCGCCGCACGACCTTGCCCATATGGACGGCGCGTCCCTGTCGGTAACTCCAGACTTCTTCCAAAATTATTACTGCTTGGGCACATATACATCACGGGTTAAATTACGTGATTGATGCTCCATAATAAAAACAATTAAGAATCCTTTAGAAGTGAACAGTAACCGAATAAGTACACGGCCCAAACTGTTTCAGATTTGCGAACTCAATAGGTACATTTCGTGCTTCTTTTTATATTTTTGCGAATAAAAACCAAAGCACTGAACCACAGTCGAAACATATCACATTCACAAATGGCATATACGATGGGTTTACCAAATATAACACTGTAGTAGGACTTTTTAATAACGCCAACAAAATATTTTGAAATTTCAATGTGGTGCGTTAATTCATTGGAGAAGCGTTTAATGATACCATCGTAATTTAATGACTTTTTTTTACAATTTTGTAATTTGATTTGTCTTGTGGCATGAATATGTCCAATTCAAGTTTGATTTCTTTGTATTATTTTTGACAGAATGAATGAATCGGCTTATTTTGAGTTTATAGAATAAATTTAAGTTCAATATATTATATAAGTTTAATGTTGGTTCCAAACATGGTAATTTATGAATGCTTCTGCAGTTACTCCCTAGAAGGGGAAAGCAGAACACCTTCTCTGGATTTCTCTAAGTTAAAAAAAATTGATGAAAAACACTACTAAGTAATTCGTAATATTAAAATTTTCAAGTACCAATTGAATAAGTTTATGGTGAAATATTTTCTTAGAATTCGCTTCCCATTCAATGAATCCTCGTAAATGTCAGACTACAGGTTGTTAAATCTAGGAAGAGACTCGACAATTCTCATAACCTACGCGTTCCCTGGACCATGTCGGAATTTACAAATTCTTCCTACATTTGACAAACTACATTATCTGAATCAAAGCATTGAAGCTACAAGCTCTGATTTAAGTTGAACATATGTACGTCTAGAGGAATTTTAGTTCCATTTCGGGTGTTTTGTTTTTGTAGCACTTCAAGATGGCAGATAATAACCCGTGGCACTTAGCTGCCTGCCACTTCAGGAGTAGAACACTTTTTATTGTAATCAATATATACTTTAAATTGAAAGGGGTATATTTTTAGGGAGATTAATTTTTGTAAAAAAAGTTCTGGCGTTCTAATTTTTCGTCTTTATATGGAGAAGTAGAAAGCCAAAATGTTTCTATCCCAACAATATATACTATAAAAGTACACAATGTGCATGCCGCTAAAAACTCGGTTGTAGCTTGCTTTCAAGTAGGAAATTCGAAAAATTTGTACATGTTAATCTCGGAAAACAAAACTGAAAATGCTGTCTGTAGACAAGTATTGCACAATTGGAATGAGGAATATTTCACTTGTGACAGCATATCATCCAGTATCTGCTGATTATTTCACCAAGTATCTTATAGAATAGGTACTTTTACAAATAAAGTGCACCTTTGTTAGTCTTTGGTTACCGATTATAATTTTTTATTTCAGATTAAATCAAATCCTTATTCTACATACAAGTGAGTCATTTCAGTTATCGTATTTATAACGAACAGGAAAGTTTTTTTCAATTACTTCATAATCACAGAGACAAAATACCATACTTTTTTTTCAGTAAATTAATCAAAATTTGACTGAATAATCACATTAATAAACTTTAAAACTTTTCGAAAAAAAAAAGATAAAATGGTTAGTTCTACAAGAAAAGTAACACTCAAATGTTTCCTGATATGAAATGCTTCTTAATTTCGGAACTAACCATCAAATTGACCTCAAAAACAAGTTAGCAATGTCGTATGCACAGTCATAACAGGAATACTAAAAGAAGACAAAAATTAAATTATGAAATATGAATAAGTTTTATGGTAGAGATGGGCGATGGCATCTCCCCTTATGAAAACGCATTCTATCGGATGACCGCTTTGGAAACCCAGTGTATCTTTGATGTTCGAGGATTGAGTCGATCCCACAGAGAGCTTCTTTGTAAGAGATGTCATAACCCTTCTTTACTTAGGCTTGTCCTTCAAGGACAGTTGCGTCCAGCGATGGATTAGCCAGCACCACTAATGAGACCTATAGCAGTTCGAAATAGCACTGTCTGGTGTTGGATCACAAATGTGTTGTGTTTAGACTATGTTTTTTACCTAATTGCCTTGCAGAGAAAGCTGCATTGAAATATGGCGGACGAATTTTGTCGGTGGTTGATGTCGAAGCTTAGCTTGTAACTGATGATGACCTTGGGGAGTCCCGTTTATATTTGATATTCGGGATTGAGTTCTCTGTCGATACTATAGATGGCGTCTTCATAAGAGGAGATGTCATCGTCCTCACTAACTTAGGCTTGTCATTTAAGGACAGTTGAGTCCAGCAATGCATTTGTAGTTCACCCTAGGATTACAGCACCACTGATGAGACCTATGGCGCTGTCGAAATAGCGCTACCTGGTGTTGGATCACAAATGCATTGTGTATATTTTCAACAAGTTTTACGGTGTTGCCAAGTTCATTTCATAAGTTATGTAATGATTCATCATCACTTACTTATCATAATTTACATGTAGTCATAAGAAATCAATGCACTTTATGTAAATGATTTCACTTGTACATTGAATAGGCATTGACAACGGTTTTAAATCACTAAAAACAGTAACAGGATTTAAAAACAAATTAGTCTAATTAGTTACAAATCCTAATAAAGATGCACACAGTTTCTCATTATACAACAAAAGTAAATAAAAATTATAGGATGGCTCAAACGGAAATGTCCAAAAATTTTTTTCAGAGACCTGAAGTCCTGTTGAGTTATGAATTTCCAATGTTTCTATGTTTTTCGACCAGCCCGCCTCAATTTTTTTTTGAGTTTTCATCGATATTTTTTTGTTACATGATCCTTATGATATATGAGAATTTACCTTTACCTTGTAAAAATGTTAATTCTTTAATATCGATGAACATTTTCATATCGTATGATAATTTTAGAGCATATTATTAATCAAGATCATAAAAGAAAAAAATATCAAAAACTACTCCTCTGAAAAAAAATTAAAAAATATTCGAGTCGGTTCTGCCAGAATTTTCATAGAGGTTCTGAACAACTCATAACTTGAAAAGTGGTGATTCTGATAGGTTTTGGGGAATCTCATCTAACAAAAATTTGTGGACGTCTACGTTAGGACTGCCCTGTATATATAATTATACTCAACTTACCATCTGAATGGGACTTCATTATGCGTGTATTTCGAGAATCTACAGAACTGATATATAATTTAATAGTAAGAGTATTTTTGTAATGAGTCTTACCTGAAACCTCATGATGACATTAAACCAACTATCCAAAACTGTATAAAGGTAATTGTAACAAAAATACAGAAATTTAAATAGAATACCTTTCCAAAAATTCCAAAAGGATAGCAATTATAAAATTAGATATCACAGACAAAACATGGCATTAATTTTCTTAAACCATACAAACCATTCCTTAAAAAATAAAATCGAGTCAAGAATCAGATCCCTGGAATGCAAAAATACCACAGCCATAATTCTACATCATCGAAAAAAAAACAAATCAGTTCTTTGAAGCACATTCATTGTCTATACATGCCAAACGTATTTTATGGATAATTAATAGTAGTATCCCAAGATGTGCCAGTTCTGTCAAAAATATACGATATGAACAGAAACTTTCAGGTACTGATTGTTTCTTTTTCAAAACTGTAATTAAAGCACAAACACAAATATATTCTTTCAAATAAACTTATCAATTATAAAGGCGTTTTACATGTGAAAGTTGCAACTGAGTGGTGGGGATCACAATTATTCTAATTTTATTTTACATTATCATATTTTTGCAGGGAAGATTTCATGAAAATGTCCAAATACGAGAACTGTCAATTTTTTAGTGAACAGCACATAAGCAAAAAGCCTGTAATTGATAAAACTGATATAGGTCCTATAAAGTTACTTTGAATAGTGAAATTGGCAATGTGCTAGGTAAATCAATTTCTGGATTGTTGATACGAAGGAAAAAAATTTGAATTTCAAAATACATATATTTTATGTTTACTTTTCAGACTCCAGATTACTCGGAGGTTTCAGATTGTATAATGAAATAATGCTACGTCTTTATTTTTTCAATGAAGACATTGGTTAAATATTCTACTTTATTTGAAATGTCTCATATAACCCACAGAGTGCTACAAAGTTCAATACTAGGCCCCACTTTATTTCTTTTTTACATCAACGACTCAACAACCATTGATATAGACGGTAAATTTACTTTATCTGTAGATGACACCACAATTTTATGGCTTGAAAGTAATACTACTGAACTTCACAATGGCATTTGATCAGATAATGATTGGTGTAAGGCAAATCTCTAAGAATTCAATATTTCAAAAACCAATATATTATCCTTCAATTGTAGTGTGGATGGTATTCCCTCAGCTTCAAATGCTAGTGTAATTGAGAATACATTATGCAACAAATTTCTTGGTATATTTATTGACGAAAAAACTCAAATTTGAGGACCACATTCTCTTGCTGAATAAAAAACTCTCGTCTGGATGGTATGTATGCAGTAAGAAAAAGATGTAACGAACCAGGATTACATGCACCTTTAGCTGTGCATTATTCATTGGCAGAGTCTCAATTGAGATATGGGATTCCTTTCTGAGGACTTGTTTAAGAGTCTATTGTCCTTCAAAAGAGAGCATTGAGATTTTTTTTTAAAGGTAAGGCGGCGAGGTTCTTATATGACCCTTTTTGTGGAAAACAAAATTTTGTCGTTATAAGCGATTTTAATATTAAAGACAGTGTGTTTAATAAGTAATCATAAATCTGAAATTCCCTCAAGTGCCTCCAACTATGAATAGAAAATTCATCCTAATATACATACAATTTAAAAAAACAGTAACAAAAGAAGATATCACCAACATGTACATAGGTCCGTGAACATAAATGGATATATAATGATAATATTGAATCAAAAATAAGTGATTAGATCTCATATGCATATAAAGACTAGTTTTAAATTCATTAATTGTTTTTGCATCTTTTATGAGATTAGGTAGTCAACTGTATTCTTTAAAACCCTTATAAAATAATGATTTCATTGACTTAGTACGATTGTATTTTGGTAAGTAAAGTTGTTCTGTATTTCCTCTTGTATGTTTAATTTGGGATTTAAAGACAATAAAATCATTAAAGTATTCTGGCATTAACTTATTTAAGTCTTTAAAAATGAAAATTATAGATGTTAAGTATAATATCTGTGACACTAATAACCATTTTAATCTGTCCAACATGAAAATAATATTTGTATATCGGTTACACCTTAAAATTATACGCATTCCTCGATTCTGCAATTTCTGTCATTTGAAATTTTGTTAGCATCAAAAGAATATAATATACTTCCACAGAAATAAAAGTGAGGTTGAATAATTGTATTATAAACAATTACCCTAGAATATAAAGATAGCTCAGACGAGACTCTAGTAAAGAAATATATCTTTTTCGAAATTTTTCTGTAAATATAATTGAAATGGGCATTGAAAGCACGAAACAGAAATACTTAATCTCTTTTACAAATGTGATTTTTTCACCATTAATTGAAATTATATATTGGTCCATATTAACATATTTTATATTATGTGGTGTAGATAATAGCATTGCTTTAGTTTTATTTATATTAAGTTTAAGTTTATGTTTTTTAGATAGGAATGAATTTTTGCCAGTGAATTGTTCATTTTGTTGATAGCGCTATCCATATTACTATTTGAAATAAATAACATTGTATCATCAGCAAACAGGTTACTGAAGTCACAGGAATGGAAAAGATGCATGTCGTTTGCTTACATCAAGAACAATAATGATCCCAAGACACTACCTTGTGGAACGCTAAATGAATTTTCAACAGGTTGAGAAATTCTTTGGTTGATTTTAGTGATTTGTTTACGATTTCTGAGATACTTTTTGAATTCAAGTACAGTTTCTTGAATACCAGCAGCTTCTAGTTTTCTCATCAGAATTTCACGATCGATTGTCACAAAAGCTCGTTTCGAATCTAAGAATACTGCAATAGTATAATCACCTTTATCAATACTTTCTTTCCAGGGAAGGGAATGTCAAACACACACATAGACGTCACCCATATCAACCTTAATTAAAAATTCAGAGATATACAATGGTCTGAAGATATATAATCTCATCTACCAATGTATTTGAAATGTCTAGTAAACTATAATGAGTTCGGAAAAGCTATCAAAGATTTTCTCATTGATATATCCTATTATAGTTTGCAAGAATTTTACGATGATAACTTTAATGAGGTGTCTGTACATATGTAAAAAAATATAACGTGTAAATGTAAAAAAATATGGCAAATTTTAGTGTTGCACTAAGTATACAATTGTTTTGTTCAAGTGACACTTTACTGTGAGATTTTCACTGAACAGTTTACAAAACCGTTACATGTGTATTCTATTGTACAATTTTTTTTGACAAGTTAGACTCCCGGTTGCTTTAGACTGGGAGCACACAGGCCTTATGATCAAGCGGGTCTGCTGTGCATTGAAGTAGACGCACCACATTTCATTGGTGCTCAGAATAGTCGTTTACAACGTAGTAAATAAACTGCAGTCGATAAATGTGGCCAATGTTGCCATTTTATATATCTCGTTTCAATGTATTTACGGAAAAACAGAATGAAGAATCGTTGATGGTGGGTGCATCCCATGAACAGAGAGGGAGATTTTTAATGTTTATTGATTTCCAGATCCCAAATGCAGAGGCATTTATCAACCTCAATAATAAGAAGATCAATCTCCTTTATTCAACTATCTAATAGACATAATGCATAACATAACCACAACAACTCAATCAATTGCTTGACCGGGCATTGACCAGTTGCAACAAGCATCGTGTTATACTCAACGTCTAAGTGTAGTAATACATTATTGCTGATGTATTCCAGCCACGTTCCGCACGTTTACATGCTGAGCATTGGAGACGCACTTTGCTTAAAATGCTCTTTGTTCAATGCAGACACTCGTCTAAATTGGCTCATTATTATCAATGTATTTTAACAATGAAACTGTTAGCGCATTATTTACAGTATCTTGAATTGTAAGCCTGGCGAAAAAGAATTTCGACAATAACAATTTTGGTAATTTTAAAATTATTAACGTAGCCCAAATAAAAGTAAAGCGTACTAGATTGGACCTGCCAAGTATTAGAAAATCTAACAATTCCGTTGGTACCTATCAACAACATTCCAATTACTACAAACGGCTGCAAACATTCAATTTGAATAGTATATCTCCTAGGTGATCATTTGTTTGTGTCGAATAGGTTGAAACTGATTGACTTTTTCTATTTGACGTGCGAGGAGTAATGTTCGACAGTTCTTGTGAATTAAGAATTATTACATGTAATTTTTGGTAATAAATTGTTATTGTCGAAATTCTTTTTCACCCCGTATCTTCGAAACAAAGCGCCCTATCAAAAATCATCAAAGGACAAAATATCCTTAGAATAGTCCAAGGAATAGTCCCTTAAATTTTTGCCGATGTTTAATAAACACCCTGTATTTATTTATGAACCCAATGGTTCAAAAAATGCATTTGAGAAAAACTTGAAATGAAAAAGAAGTGTCATTCAACATTAAGTCAAATACGTTTTTGAGGACCTTGATAAGTTCTATACAAAAATATTTCGAGAATGTCAATAGTCGGAAAATATTCAAAAAATATATGGAAAATCAATAAACTGATGGAATATTCTCTATAGACATCTTGTATTGGTATCTAATTATAGTTTGAAAAATATTTTCACTGAAAATCAAAACTACTCGGTAAAATAAGAATACATGCCAATTTCACTACCATATTAGTTTACTTCACACCGTCATATGAAAAAGCTATCATTCGTAGTTTGGAAAATGCCGCTCAACTTTTTAAGAGCCATATTTTATAAGAAATAGAGTATATCTTAACAGGATAATGAAGCATTTCATGAACATACACAAGAATCAACAATTAAATATATTGTAAAATGGGTAAAGAACATTTGGTCTTTATTTTTCCTTCTTGGATATACACTCACAGACAAAAATATTGCATATTTTATTTTAAGCCTTGATTTCATTTTTATTTCTATTTGTCTGAATCTTCATGCAGTTTTCATTACTAAATAGTATATACTGAAATATTTCACGTATATTTATTGCCAAATAATCTAGATACTGAAACTTTATAATACACTAGTAGAAGTATTGGAACAGACTAGTTTTGGTAATAATATTTAATCAGAACAAGCAACAGAAAGTTCTTTGAGGCAACATAATAACAGTTCAGTACTTAGTGTTTCCTCCCTAGCTCTAACGATAGCCTGCACCCTCCTGGGCTTACACCGCAAAAGGTCTTTGATGGTTTCATGTCGAATTCGATTCCATTCTTCCTGTGTAGCAATTCTTACTTCTCCAATTAAGTTATGAGCTGGATTTCATACGCATATATGTCTTTTTAGGATGTCCCAAATATGTTCTATGGGATTTGCGTCAGGACTGTTTGGTAGTCACTCCGCTGCCTCAAGTCAAACACCTTCAAGATACTGGGTGACTGTTCTTGCAGCATGAGCACGAGCATTATCATGCATTAGCACGAAATTGTTGTTACCAATGAAGTCAGGTAAAACATGCTCTTCAAGGATGTTGCGTATAAACCAGTCAGCATTCATTCTTAAATTCACCTCTATAAGCTCGATGCGACTGTCCCAACTAATGCCACCCCACAACATAATGAAACCACTACCAAACGTTATGTACAAGATTACATTCTGCGAAACGTTCTCTAGATCTTCTGTATACTCGACCACGTTCATATGGTTTCCATAACTGTATTCTTGTTTTATCTGTAAAAAGAATTTTTCCCTACTGATGTTCATTCCAGTTGACATGGACTATGGCAAATTGTAACCGTCTAGATTTGTGACGTGGGAGAAGCCTAGGAACTCTGGCAGGGCGTTTTGGATTTAAACCAACTTCTTTGAGTCTTCTTATTACTGTTTTGACACTTATGTTAACTTGTCTTGTGCTCAGCAAATCATTTCTGAGATGCGGAGCTGTAAAGTGTGCGATTTTGCAAAGATTAAATTTTGAAATATTGGTCATCTCTTGGCGTTGTACATCTTTTACATCTTTGACCATGCCGCCTTTTGTACTCCCCAGTCTCATTGTATCGCTTCACAATACGAGAAATAGTCGATTGACGGATATGCAATCTCCGCGATATATATTCTTGTCTGCTCTCCTTAATTGACTAAAGTAACAATTTTAACATGAACTAATTCGCTCAGATGCGGCATCTCACTAAGAAAACTTGAGAATCAAGACATAAAGTACTCGAAATGTCATTCTGACAACAATAGACGTTAATAGTGGCAAAGGCACACTATTCAAATTTGTAATTTGTACCATTATATACTGAATGGAAATTTACGTAAAATACTTTGACCTTTGAACATTTATCAATAAAAATAAATAACATGTTAAGGAAAAAAATTAACACGAAAAAAAAAATCTTGAAATAAAACATAAAATATTTTTGTTCGAGAGTGTATGTCTTTATCATTTATCAAACACTTTTATTAATTAAATTTTTGCAATGTTCATATCACAGTATTTTAATAAAATATAACGTGTTCAATGAAGAGGTATTCGAGATAATCAATTCACATATTATATTTCAATTTGGTTGATGTCAATTTGTGTTGGAGCTTGGTAAATGAGAAAAACTGTTGAAATTCATCTTAAGAAATGTCTTCTCTTGAATAAAATGTGTACACAATTTGAAATGAGATTCATTCGTAAACGAATTATTTCATCTAGATACACTAGTTGTTCTCTACCTATCTTACAAGTCTTTATGCTACCATTATACTTAGGGAACAATTAATTTATCAACTTATCTCAGTAGTAGAAAATACCTGATTCAACTTTTTTAGGGGCTCCTCCAAAAATAGAACTTGTGTGCCAAGTACATGTTTGAAAGATGTTCGAACATTATGAAACATTTTTACAATTGCAGTTTAAGCATATATATA
>WOGR01012490.1:0-10182 GCA_015342045.1 Leptinotarsa lineolata | reverse complement strand
CTTTAAATTCATAAACGTAGTTTATTGGAGGTCTATTCTTTGTGTGATATTCTATTACCATAGTTTTGCTGTGATTAACGATCAACATATTTGTCATGCAGTAATTTGAGAAATCATTCAGCACCAGATCTGCTTCTGATTTAATTTTCTGTGCGTCAACTCCAGAGACCACAATAGTGGTGTCGTCCGCATATATAAAGGTTCTACCACTTCTAATGTGCCCAGGAAGGTCATTCATATATGTTAAAAAAGTTAAGGGGCCTAGAACACTTCCTTGGGGAGTTCCAAGCTCAAGGGAATATTCGTCTGATTTTATGTTATCAATTTTGACAATAATTTTTCTAATCTCCGAGTAGGCCGTTATTCAGATATTTATTGGACCACGTAATCCAAGTTTATCGATTTTTTCTGATACGAACATTCGATCCACTGTATCGAACGCCCGCGTCAGATCGAATGATAGTGAAGCGACGTATTCACCCTTATCAAGGCAATCGTTGTTGTGTTGTACTAAGTTGGTGATTTCAGTCTCTGTTGAAAAACCTGGGCGAAAACCGTGTTGACAAGTGCTGAGTACGTTGTATTTTTCAAAGAATTTTTGAATTCTGTTACACACTACTTTTTCTATTATTTTCGAGAAAATGCTCAATAATGCTATCGGTCGAAAATTTTCAATATTTGTTTTATCGCCTTTTTTGTATATTGGTAAAATCCCGGCCGTTTTTAATAGGTTCGGGAATGTTCCTGAGGATACCGATAGATTTATAATTTCTACTAGATGCCTAATTATGCATATTGTACATAATCATCATACCTACACAATATAATCTGTGAACTTGGACTAATCCGATCTATTTATTGTTAATAGGATATGGATGCAATAAAATTTGAATTTGAAATGGATCTACTGACTCCATAAACCCACATATTTTTTTTTCATATGAGATACCTTTTTACGATGAAATATTAAATTTTTGAGTTATTCACGAAAACTCGTCTGAAAATGTGGTTTAATCTATACTTTCACTCGCGAATAAGTCTAAAAGTATTTACTTTCAGAAAAAACAATAGCTGCTCAGAATGAATGATTTAAAGATTTCACACTCTAGAGAAAGTGAAGCATCCACTCACAGGGTAAAGTAAACCCCTGTAAAGGGTTAACTTTGAAGTGGAGGGTAAGTAGAACCTAAATCCAACTTTTATGAACATCGGTGCTATTTGCCGCCAAATTATAGAGGAAAAAGTTTATTGATCCAACTAATTCGTAAAAGTGTGATAACCCAGACACATTAATTACCGAATCGATCAATACTGATCGGTTTGCCATCACGAAAACAAGTTCCCAAAAAAGTGGTCATCAGTATTCCGTTAAGCGACTCCAGTTGGTACCTACTTCTTGTGGTACTGCCGCTCTACTGTCAACGATCGGCTTGCGGGCTTCAATTATTTCAATTCCCTCACGTACGTTTTACAACTATTCCATCGATTTGAAAAACTTTCTTTCGAGTCGACGTGTTCATTTGCGCAAAATATGTCCGTCGTCGAGAGACGTGAACGACATTCGCGATGACATTTCTTCGGGGAAAAAACTCGAAAGCTGGAGAAAATGTCGCGGACGAGGTGATATCATCGTTATTTGGAAAGATGATGTTTCGAGACGGGAATTTGAGAGTGGCGATTTGGGGTTTATCGATATTACATTATGTATTTTCTCTTTTTATTTGATAATAATGAAAATAATCGACGCCATACAGTGTCCCACTATTTAACACTCTCATATTAGCTTCACTTGTATGTTTGTTTGTTCACAACCGACTCCTTTGGGCTCGATTTTGACCAACTTTAAACGGACACATGTATTTTAAACTTTGTACACGTATCAAGAATCGGTGACAATACAATAATTTCATAAGTTTATCTCGGTATCCTGATCAGGATCGCTGGGATTGAATAATTTCCTCATACAGTCTCTGTGTGAAAGCAAGTGAGACAACCACACTGTATGTGCATATGTATACAGTGTGTAAAAGTCAAATGGAATAAATTCATTATTTCGGTTACTGTACATATTAAAAAAAATCCCGAAACACGTCTAATTTTAATTATAATTTGACATTCTTCAACGTAAAAATGCCACCCCTACCTTCAACCCCCTTCGAATGACAGGTACAACCCCCAATGTTTTAAATGGGAAGTATAGGTTTGTGATATATCGTTAGAAAGGTCTCTTAATTCTCTGTTCAGAAATGTTATCGCTTTCAAGTTTATTGCAACAATTAAGATAAAATACACTAAAAACATGTGGTTACCGAAATTCGATAAAATACACTCAAAAACTAAAATGTAATGAAAAACGTCATGAAATACAGAATACGAAAAAAACTTTAGATGTTAACGAAGTAGATGTTCAAAATGTTCACCGCGAAAGTCTTTGCAACATCCTAATCTCAAAACTGTCTTCTAACGTTATTTAACATAAAATTTAGTAAATCGAAGTTTTTTAATTGTGAAGGAATTTCAGGTGAAATTTCATCACGAAATACTTCGAGTGATTTCAGGGTATTTTAAGTATTTTTGGGTTTTTTGTTTCAAAACATAATTCAGGTACGTTATGTAGCTTTCTCTCTACGAATGACACTATCGTCATAGTTCCGTAAATCCTTATAGTAATTCCATGACCCAATTGTTTTTAGTTTTTTATATTTTCGAAACGCTTTATGTTTGAGTTGAAGCATCTGTTGCCTTTATCGTACGCTAAGGCGCATGAGCATCGAATATATTTATAACCTGGTTATTAAAAAAAGTAAGCATTTCATCTGCATTATCAAATTGATGGATGGTATTCCAGTTGACATTGTAAAAGTCTAGGCTGAAAGAGTTCACTTCAGAGTTACTGAAATTGCGGTACGTAATGTATTTGACGTATTTATCTTTAGGTAAATTAATTTCACAAGATAAAGCAAGGTGATCCGAGACACCATCAATATCGAGAACATTTATTGATGAAAAATACTGTGCATTATTGACAATCATCAAATCTATGAGCGTTTGACTTATATTAGTTATTCTTGTTGGGGTATTTATTAGGTGAACCGAATTGTATGAATCGAATATGTCAAGTAACAATTCATTTTTACGATCATGCATAAGCACATCAATGTTGAGATCACCGACTATGATAAGTATATCACTTTCAGGTAGATAATTAATTACAGCATCTTCTAGCTCATTTAAGCAATTCGTTTTGGTGGAAGAAGACTGGCGGTAAACCACAGATACAATTATTGACTTCTGTTTGTATTTTATAGATAGCCAAAGTTGTTCAAGATAAGAGCTAACATTTGAAAATAAGATAGTACAGTTCAGGTAGTTCTTTATGTAGAAAGCAACACCTCCTCCTAGGCCATCCCTATCTAAATGATGAAATTTGTATCCCATAATAGCAAACATTTCAAAGTCACTACGATTATTGAGCCAAGTTTCTCCCAAGCCAACGATGTCTATATCATTATCTAATATATATTTCCTTAAAATTACAAATCCAGTAGACAGGGACCTGACATTGAGATGTAATAAACTGAGATTCTGCCGCATCTCGATGAATGTACAGAATTGTATTAAAGTTATAAACTTAATTGGAATTTACAATTTACATATAAGGATTCTCACAAGGTCAACTGATAAATTGAAATAAGCTACTTCAGAATGCAATCATTCAAATATAGTCCTAAACATTTATTGCTTGTTAGTATCAGGCTTATTCAAGCGGTAGCTTCGTGTTCTCTCTTTCAAGTGATGTTCAGCTGCCGTTTTAGTATTCTTCTTTTTGGTTCCAGTAGTTTTAGGTGTATCCGTGTTTACGGCCGATTTTTTCTTATCTTGTTCATTCATGAAAGTGTCAGATTCTTCTTGAAATGCAAATTCTTTTTCAAAACTTCTTATATTAGGAGTTGCTGGTGCACTACTTATGTTTTGTTCAGGGTGATTTATATCCTCAAGCTCTTCCACCGTGTAAATTTTATCATTAACATATAATTTGTTTCCCTTAATGTATGATCTATCGGCGAGATTTTGTCGGGCTTTCTCCAAAAAGGATTTGAGAGTTCTGTATTCACTTCTTTGCAATAATGTTAGGTCGTGTGAAATTGCAACGCCTGTATCTTTCAGTTTTTTACACTCCTTTAGAATTCCATTCTTTCTTAAATAAAAAGTGAATTCAACCTTCACTGGAGGCTTTTCTGCCTTATTGAGGGGATATAGATTACTCAGATCCGAAACCCCAATTTCAACATCCAAGAGTGAATGTAGTTTCCACTCAGAGACTTGGGAGATATTTCTACTTGTTATTCTTTTTTGCAGATCTTTCTAAAACTTCTACCTTATTTTTGAGCAAAATGTTTTTTTTTCTGGGCAGATGACTTTATGTTTGAGCTCCTCAATTTTCATAAAAAGTCTTGCTTCAGTAGCCTCAATAGCAGATTAAATTTCTCTTCTTTTTCTCTTCACTTCATCATGCAAACTTCTAATCGCCTTCCTCAACTCGGTTTCCATAACTCATTGAGCGAATCAGTTTATGGTCTGCTTTATTGATTCAGTTTATTGAGGTTTTTTTGTTAAACAGACTGAGTGCGATGTGAGTATCGAGGTTAGAGATTCAAATTAACCTTGCAGATTCAGAATGATAGTTGGATATTGCTATTACTAGCTATTTATATAAAAAAAAATTCACCTCAAATATACCAAAATTTGGATATAAGGCAAGCCACCTTATATCCGAATTTTATTGTAGATATGTTTCAGATAATCATTAAAGGTTTTGATATTCGAAGTTCATTGTAGAAAACGCTTAGAGCAATGGAAATGTGAAAAAATATGAATAGATACCTAAAAATGAGAAAAAAACTCTCAAAAAACTCTACAGTACATAGAAAGACGTGAAAGTTGCTATTGTGTTTTTATTTAAATCAGTCAACCAATTTCCAGGGCCGTAATTTAAAAGGGAATAATTTACTCAATTATAATAAAATATTACCGAAACATCCCAAAATATGAAATTGAATTTGATTTCTCTGTGAGAAGTGAATGTCGGTGATCCAAAAACTACAACTAAAAATACAGGTCCGTATTTAAAAGTTCAAAGATGGGGGTGGCCCAAGTCAGATGACACCTTGTATAAAAGATTAGTGGATATATTCTGATAGCCCACATCAAGTGCCAATAGCAAAATGTGAACAGATTTCCAATATGTCTGCGAATAAAGAAGATACAGGCAAAAAAATAGTTTGGGATTTTTCGGCTTTTACTATATATGTCCAGAACCAAAAGAGCTATATTCGACTTTTTTACATCACTGAATAGGTCTCTCAAATTTGCAACTTTGCCATGATTCAACTAACACTCTATCTCTTATCGTTTACGAGATACCCATGTACAAAAACGAATTTGAACAGCCCTGTAGGTATATAAAATCGATCGCTGTCAAGAACTATTTCACTATTCGCATCCAAATTTGGGATCGATGTGTTTTCGAACCATTCTTCAAAAATATCAGCTTTTATGTTCTTATGATAGTCAACATTGCAGTCCTCGAGTGTTTTTCCACATAATTTCAAAGAATTTGGAACCCATGCTTTACTTTCTCCGCAATGCACAATGATTAGTCGCGATCCTCTGTTTGCAGTCCACCCTTTCGTAACTTTGTCGTGAGTGTCATACCAAGTTTCTTCCAAATAGAAAATTTGTCGTTGTTTTTGTCTATATTCAGTTATTTGTTCTGAGTATTCGTTACGCAATTCCACTATTGTTTTGCTTTTCATGACTGCTTGACGATTGTTTATTATTCTGAATCTTAATCCTAGTTTTTTCAACCAATTCTAAAGAGTTTTGTCAAAGCAGCTCACGTTATGGTCGAAAGAACTCAATTTCTCCCTTATAATTTCAATTGTAGGAATCTTATTGCTTTTGTAACAGTTGTATAGTTTTTTTGATCAAAAAGTCTGTGTTGTTATCACACTCGTTATTACTATCAGTAGCTCTCCAAGGACGTCACATTTCAAACAGATAGCAAACATTTTTGGTATATAATCATAACTGCGCCAATATCGAACTCCCACACTCAAATCGCGATCAGTTTCAGAACTATAACATTGATGACACGACGACGATACCCATCCTCACATTCCCCGATTTCCATTCGTCACCGTAACATGACTTCCAATTCAATTTCATGACTCTCCGGACAATAATAAAACTCGGTTAGTAACAATTATCTAATACGAACTGCCGATTTTTCAATCCACGTGGGCTAGTTCATTCCCATGATTGGGTTTTTTGTCCTTCGAGAGTGCCGACACCTATAAGTGTGCACAATACCGTTCACTTGGACTGAACTTCATCGACTTGACCGACTTATATTCCCAAATTATCAATTGTGTATATCTTTCACAAATAAATTCAAATGGCCCAAATTGTTTTGTTATATATTATTGCTTAAATCTTAGCGAAATAAGCTATAGATTAAAATTTTTTTCAATATTTCATTCTAATTGTCTGTGCTCAGAAAACAGAGCATTTTCACTTAATTGAAGAATATTTGCATTAAGCACTAGTACTAGTTTTTTCTAACAATAGTCACTTTTCGAACATATAAAATATTTGGTATTTTTGACTTGTAACAAAATTTGCCATCAAATTCGTCATCAGTACACAATAATTTATAAGAGGCGATAAATTTAACAAGAGCCTTCTGTTCATTATTCAATTTTTTTCAGTTCATTGTGCAGTTCTGCGATTTTGATGATAGTCACAGTAATTACACCAACATTCAAAAATATGCAATAATCAAAATGTTTTCACGACTCTATTTTTTCACGTATAATATTATTGTCTATTTCATGAATTCAATAATGCAAGTTAAAACAATTCAAGTGTTTCGAAACTATGTAATATAACGACTGAAAATCGCAAAACCGTCGCTCACATGCTTCAAACTCACTTTGAAATGAGTGTGTTGAATTTCCTTTGATGTTGTCAGATTGCGATAGTTTGAAAATTAGCTAAATCGTTCGTGTTCGCGTGTTTCTGTTTCTGACATGGCTCTGAAGTCCGCCAAGCATTCCAAAATATTCCATTGAAAAACCTGATTTAATTATTCAAACATCCCATTATTGAACAAGAAGTTTTTGCGTAAATACTAATGAAAATGAGAAAATGGAAATCACTGGTGTGTTCAGTTGGAAAAATTTCCTGTGAAGCACTCAATTGTCGATTATTTTAGACTATCATCCTCATAGTACATATACATAGTCGGCATACTTGAAGACTGGCTTTAAATCAATTTATCTAAATGAACAATTCGTTCAGGCCGGTCTCAACTCACCTACAGAGTAGGTTTATGGACTGACACCTATCAGAAAACAACTACTTTCCTGGCTGATACCACGAAGGGCGTTGGATTATATCCGAGAGGTGTCAGTGCAGGATTCTTCACAAAAGTAATTCCTGCATATGCTGTTGGCGATACAACAACCGGAATCGATTTGTGATTATTGTAACACTCTTGCAGACCGGTTTCGGACTGATTGGCCACTCGTCAGTGCAAGGTAGTGTCTATCATCAACTTAGAGTCAATGATTTTCGATAATCAAAAATCGAATTTCTTTCAGAGTATCATTCTTCTAACTAGGCAGAAGCGAACGTCCAACAACATCGCCCCTTCAGCCTGTCGATGTACTAACCAACTGCATATCCACATGGCCCAAGACCTCGTACAAGGACAAAAATACTTTCATTTTCATAGTACGTGGGCATACTTGAAAACTGGACAGACACTACCTTGCACTGACGAATGGCCAACCAGCTCAAAACCGGTCTGCAATGATTAAAAATCGATTCCGGAAGTTGTATCGCCAACAGCATATGCAGGAATTACTTCTGTGAAGAATCCTGCACTGACACCTGTCGGATATAATCCATCGCCCTTCGTTGTATTAGCCAGAGGAGTAGTTGTTTTCTGATAGGTATCAGTTCATAAACCTACTGTGTAGGTGAGTTGAGACTGGCCTGAACGAATTATTCATTTAGATAATTTGATTTAAAGCCAGTCTTCAAGTTTTTGATTTTAGAGACAACAACAACAGAAATAAATTAAGTGATAAACCGAACAGTTTTTTCAGATTTCGGGGTTTTCAATATATCCTCCTTCAAACTCTATACATTTCTCATAACGTCGTCTCAAATTCTGACGGGTCTTTCTCAATTGGCCTGGTGTTATTTCACCACACTTTTGTCTCATCCTCTCATTCAATGCAAATTTCGTGGCTTATTTTTGAAAGTTCCTTCCAATCCATCTTTCATGAAATTTTTCACCTAGATATTGCCACACAGCAATCACATTGTGAATAGAGGCACCGTCTAGCTAAAATATAATATTCCTGCGTTCTTCAATGCCTAGTTATTCCATGAAATCCAAGAATTTCGTTTTCGAAAAATCATAAAATTCTCCACCGTTTAGTGTGTTTTCATAAAACACTGGACCTTTTATACGGTTTTTGAATATTCTTGCCCAGACATTGATTTTTTGAAAATATTGTTTTTTGCATCTATCATCCAGTGTGGCTTCACCCTTGCCCAGTACCTCGAATTCTGAGTGGACACTGTACCGTTAGTGGTAAATGTCGCTTCATCGGTGAAGAGAATTTTGTCCAGAAAGTTATTAGTATTCAAATACTAGCCTTGTTAGAATAAACACAATTCCAACCTTCGTCCTCATTGCCTCTTTCTAACGTGTGCATGATTTTCGACTTGAAGCAAATAAATTTTTTTCAAACATGTACGTATTTCAGATATACTAAAGTTATGAACTTTATAATCGACATTTTATTAAAGAGTCATTTGATGTTTTCTCTACATTGGATAATATGAAATAACCAGGCAACTATGTGATTGCAGGCTTAGATGTTATATCTCTTATCAGCAACGTCTATTTAGATGCTTGTCTCAGGTCTATTGATGAAAAATGGGGAAGTATTAGTAAGTTTTGTGGTAATCACGAAAAGGAATTTATCCAACTTACCACTTTCCTTTTGAATAATACATATTTTTCTTTCAATGCTGAAACAAACTTTCGGTACTTCAATGGGGGCTAAGATTAGCCCTATTTTGGCAGCACATGTCATGGATGACCTTCTAGATTTGGTCTAATAGGTACTTCCCTTTATTATATTTTTTATAAAAAAATATGTCGATGAAATTATCATGTCCCTTCCTCAATTTCTGAGATTGTGAACATCTTTTATAGTTATGACCCATATATACAGTTCGCCATCGAAACTGGAAATAATGAGCAATGTGTTTCACTCTCCTCATAAATTGGTATCGCAAGCCTATCATTTCTGATAGGTTTCTCAACTATTGGTCATACCATAAGCATTCGACGAAAATTAACTTAGTCAAGCAAATGAAAAACCGCATTCTGCACAGATTTCCCATTCTTCTTTCCATTCAAAAAACTCAAATATACTTTTACAGTTATTCACCAATAACTCGTATCCAAATCCTCTCCTAAATGAGATCTTATTTAGTACGTCAACCATTAACTTCCAAGTCAAAACCCAACCAGTTGGATAGAAATTCTATACGGTCTGACAATATCACAATTGAGACTAATCCACCTGCAGTTCCTATACTTTTCTCTTCTTTGCCATACATCAGTGATATGACACCTGAGTTATGCGGAATTTTCAAAAATATAATAGTAAAAATAGCTTTCAGAACCATATCAACCATTAATAAATTATTTTCAAAATTGAAGGATAAAACTCTAAATTTTCAATCTCAATCAATCTATTTCATACAATGCGTAAACTTGAAGATAGAATCAGATCTCATAGGAGTGATATTAGAATATATCCTGAGAGATGTGCTCTCAGTACTCGTGTTTTTGAAGAAGGTCATAAAATAGACTATACTTCAATATTTCAACTAAAATTTTGGCGATTGAAAAAAATACATCTGGAAAATTCTTTTTGGGAATGTCATTTATATTACAATCAAATAATTGCCTTGAAAAAAAGATCTGACACCGATCACCTCAGTAAAATCAAAATCTTTCTATTAGGTGTAGATGAAAATTTACATCATTTTCAAACTAGTAATGATTCTGAAATTTTATTAATATAAATC
>WOGR01012489.1:0-10182 GCA_015342045.1 Leptinotarsa lineolata | reverse complement strand
CCACTGGCACTGGTTTTAAACTTCCCCCTCGATATCTAAATTGACGTGTTTTTTGCCTACGGCAAATTCTCCCTGCTAAACGAAGTACTAGGGGTGGAAAGTTTTGAAATGAAGGTACTGTATATTACTAAGATGACTACGTTTTGGATATTTCCAAGTTTTCACTCATCTGCCTTGATCTAGAATTATTTCCTTTTCTAGGTTTTCGAATTGTTGTTGTATCAGTTATACCGAATTCGTTATCAACATATCAGCATTTTCAATGTTATGCTTTTCTTCTAAATGTTTTTAGGCATTATTTACTCATTATTCTGATATGACGTATTTTACACTACTGGTAGTAGCCATTTCAGTGAATTGTTTATTCAAATAATAACACACCTTTCATTTACCCTCTCAAGCTCCTCGGGATGGTATAAAGTTTCACTCATTATATTTGATCAGTCATGGGACAACTAACAAAAGATATTTTCGATGTGAAAGCCCTTTTAATTTTTTACAGGAACGATTCGTCCATTCCTAAGTATGAACATTAAATTGGTTTCATATTCTACTGAAATATTGTTTATCAAAAGACATTACCATTCGATGGATATATTTTCAAATTCAACTTCAGATGCTTTTCTGTCTTGTCAGTTGTCATGTTTGAGCAATTAAAATGAGTTCATAATAATTCAATAATTACTGACGGTCGTTTTTGCTTCTGTCAAATAAAAAGAAATGAACTGAACAGTAGTGATAGAATGTTTTGTTCGCCTTCAGAAATGTGACGACGCTGGGCATCAGACACAATTTTCTATTTATGACAGGTATTTCTTGACAATCGACGCAAAATAATATCGAATTACAATTTATATCTGTATCATTTATCGTTGAGTTACTTTGGTAGGAGTTTCTATAGATAGCACAACCACCCACAAGTATTATGAGGACAATAACTTGTAAATTGATCTTAATGGAACTTAACTGCAAATGATATCAATCTACTGCATTATATGAGCAGTTCTTCGATTTTTGATTTCTTAGGTGAAAAACTATGACATTAGCTTAACAGTTAATTCATATTTGTGCAACTCATCAACTGAAAAAACTTATTTTTCAATTGATCCCGAAATTTCTATACTTACTTCCCTATTGGGCATACATATTCTGTAACTACTCTTTTTGAATATTTTTTTTGAAAATCAGTAACATGCAATCAGTTTCCAATTGGGGGTAATTTTGTTTTTCTTTTAATCTATCTGCCTATGAAATTTAAAAAAAAATGTTAAATGAAACTATTTCTTCTTTTCTGTAGAAGTTCTGGAATCGATAACGCATACAATGGAATAATAATTTTATAATTTTCAACAAAATGCAATCATCACTTCAGATGAATTGAAAACAATGATAATGTTCGCGTCATCATTGATGTCTTGGATCAATGATAATTCTCGTGATAAAAATCGTCATCAACCTTATTTCACTATATCTATGAAGATGATATTAGAAAAAGTATTATGCACTAATGGCAGTGAATATAACATTAATATTGCTGTTATGGAAATGGGATAGATACTTATCGTAATATCGTTTTTATATCATTACTATGATTGGGAGTCATATACTCGTATATAATATATTCAGAAAATCATATAGAGAAATTGGAGTGATTATAAATTTTCTAATGGAAAATTCCAACTTCTCATAAATATTCAAATCTATGAAAAATAATTTTCCCACACCAATTTTCGCATTTTGCTAACAGAGTTAGCGTTACCACGAAATGAGTAGTCATCTCCTGAAGATGCCAACTTCAATAGAATCATTCTACGCCAGAGGTTTCAAGTCATCAATCTGAATAATTATAATACATGTAAGTCTACATGAATTTCATTTTAAGAGTTATCTGGAGTTCTGAATAAAAACATGACATATGAGTGATATCTATTGCTTTCCTAATTATCTCATTCATTTATTTTTATCATTTTTATTTCTGGTAAGTGGACTGTATCGAAAAATTATCGAATATTCTCTATGTATTCACAAATTTTAATTTAAATGAATATTTTTTTAAATCCTCTTCAAACGTGAAACAGAAAGAATTCCATAGATTGAAAGTTCATCATGATATTATAATAAAAATAACATATTGATTACAAATAATAAGCAGCCTAGTTTCATTTCATGAATATAAAAAGAAATTCATCAAACAGAATTCAATTCAATATTCTCTTTTCAAGAATATGCATAATGATACATAAATAAATTCCGATATGAAGCAAATAGCATTTCAAGAGAAATAATTCAAATTGATGTGGTTCAATTATTGAAGATATACTCATAGATAAACCGTGTGTTCTTGAAATCACTCATTCATAACATGAAAATAGGACAAAGAAAAATAAAACCGTGAACCGATCGTTAATCTCAAGATGCCAAATATATTGTAACTATTGTAAATCTATGGAAACGACACCATAGATGGCGTCTTTGTAAAGTAAAATGTCATCGGCTTCATTTTCTTCATCCAGCAACGTATTGGTGATTCAGCCTGGCACCACTGATGAGACCTAAGGCGGGTCGAAACAGCGCTGTCTGGTGTTGGATCACGAATGCTTTGTCTTCGGGCTTTGGTTTTATCTAGTTGCTATATAGTGAAAACTGCAGTGGTAGTCAGAAAACGAATTTCGTTCGGTGGTCGACGTCGAAGCTTGGCTTTGCAAGGAATTACCTTGGAGAGCCTCGTTAGTCTTAGATATTCGTGGATTGAGCCTTCATAGATGGCGTATTCGTACTTTCTCAGCAGTGGTAGTTACAACTTCTTTCCTTGGATTTTCAAAAAAAGCAATGGTGAGAAATCAGGTAATACAGCTGGCTAAGCCACTAATCCACTTTATCGATGCAGAAAATTTTCGCTCAAAAACAATTTGATTATAGAGTTTGCACCAAGCACATGTATCTGAAATCACTTCATTACTTCAAATTCAACATGAATATAGACTGTAACATATATTGGCAAGTAAATAAATCTGGAAAAATACAATTTTGTTTGTCAAAAAGCCCACGAATCTAAAAGAATTTTGACAGAGAATTGTTAGGAAATGATAAAATTGTCGTCTTTGAATAATAAAGAAAATGTTTTGAAAATCTTCGTCAAAACAATGTGCGTATTGCAGGAAGTTGATCGAACAAATTAAATGAGGAAGGTTAGACACTCAATTACCTTTTTATGTATCTGGAAAAAGTCGTCGTACGTATCTAGAAACATCGTTAGGGCAAAGCGTAAATGTTAGTGGGTGATCTAGGATTCAAATCCCTCCACTTCAGTTTTACATTTTATCTTAATTTTTCAAAACATTAAATTGACTACTTTAAAAAAAATTGTTCGCCCTTATTATGCCCCCATTATTACTCAAGATAGTAAGAGAGGAAGTATAGTCTTTTATTCGCATGAATTAGTAACTAATTATAGAGTAGTGTATACATTGATCTGCATATTTGAGAAAAGTAATATTCTAAAAATATTACGTGTGTATCCCATCAATAGTTAAGCCCCTAAAACTCAAGTTATCCAATTATCACAGGCATTCCATCTTCTTCAGATCCCTATTTTGATGGAGCGTCTAGTGTCGTTATACTTGCCCGACTGACAGCATATTTTGTACTCTAAACGCTGTATAAAAGCAACGAGGCTGTCAAAACGTCCTTCACGGCGACTTTTAGTACTTCTTCTGAAAATATAACACTTCATTTGTGGTCTGAGTATCGGAGGGACTCCAGGTGTTGCTGATTAAAAATCCATAAATATTTTCGCTTTCAAGTTGGCTTCGGTTTCCGTTTTATGGGTTTCCGTAAAGTGGCGCAGAAAATGTGTCATTTGTGGCGATAGTTGAGAGATAATTTTCGATAGATGAAAGAGACATTTGAGAGCGAGAGTAGTATATGATTTCAACAGTTTAGAAATCGTAATGTAGCAGACAATCAGATTGTGAATTTTGTGGAAGGTATATCATCTTTGTTTCCCAAAAAACGATTTGTTTTCTTAGACAACATTTCGAAATATTCCACAATGAATTATTAGAACAATTTCTCTACATATAATTAAAATTGAAGTCCTTGGCTGATAACTAAGATCATCAAATTATTTTAGGAAATTTGTACATGTCAATTTACAGAAGAACGTCGAAGAGGTACTACAAATATTAGATTGGACAGGACACAAAATGAAAGAAAGCTGATACTCACCGAAAGTTTATTGAATCCTAAATAAAGTTCCATCATTCTACAGGGTAACTCAAATTTGACCCCACCATTGGGATCTCCTAAACTACAGGAGATACGTCGAAGCTTAAATTGGGACAAAGTTGCGTTCTTTTGTGTTTCACAAAATAATGTTTTGAAACTTAGAAAATTCCGAGTATTTCCGGAAATATCCGGCAAAACTGAAAATTGGAATTTTAGTTTTAAATTTTTTCAGCGTTATTTGACATTATAGCTCAAAACCAAAAAGACGTTTCCATTTATACTTTTGTTCAGCTACACGTTTTTATGTTTAGATTTACTATCGTCTTCTGGCAATCATCATCAACTTTTTCCTCCTATAGGCGACATATTGTTTTCTTATACAGAAAAATATCGCTTCTTATTTTGATTTCAGTGATGTGTGATTTGTTACGATTTGTTTTTCTGAAACCACATGTATTAAAAAATTTAACTTCATCTGAGTTGGTCATGACTCCATCGAAAAGTTTTGTTTAATGAACACTAGTCAGAACTCATCAAACATCATAAGTTTGCACACATATTTCAGTCGCAATGTCCTTATTCTCAAATGAAGAAAGACAAGATATGTTGAAACTTTATTATAAATTTGATAGAAATAGTACGAACAGTACAAATTTATTTCGAATTATTTCCGGAAAGACAACAGCCGGATTGAAAATTATTCGGTATTTTGGACAAACACTTGACCGAGTACGGTGCGTTTCAAAAACCAAGAATTAAATCATGAGCTTGTTAAAAATGCACAAAAAGTATTACAAGTGTTCGACATGATGGCCTTCCTCTTGAATATTTAAGCGAGCTCGTCATCTCAAACAGCCTTAACAATATCTCTTCTTCTGATAGACCTGAATTGCGTGATGATATTTACTCTAAGTTCACCCACTGTGTCATATTTTTGCTCTCCATAGATTCTGTTCTTTAAAGTGCTCCCCAAATATGTATCCAAAACTGTGAGGTCAGGTGACCTTGTCGGCCACCTCACCGGTCCAGAATTTCCTAACTACCTATTAGAAAATATTTGGTGTAAATATTCGCAAACTGCTCTTCTATAATATAGAGGAGCCTTCTCGTGCTGAAACCAGCACGACGTATCCATATATTCTTCGAATTCGTTTCTCAAGAACCGTAGATAGGTTTTTCCGTTCAAAGTATTAGACATAGTATTTGACATAATAACAAGAGTATCGGTGACATTTCTGTCAAAATATTTGGAAACTTACCTCATTCAGCCTCAGTTGTTTTATCACATCTCATTGATCGATATTTTGAATCTGACCAGTCTCCTTCCTTCCTGAAAACTTATCTCATAAATCCCGACTACAAGCCTATGAAACATTTATTCTCGACTTTGCGAAATCATTCAAAAACTGGACAAGAGATAATAACATCTCGTCTCAGTTTGGATTTCAAACAAATAAGAGTACTAATGATGCCACATTCTCTGAATATGATACTGAAGATCAGTTGCTGCAATTTTCTGCTATCAATCGACGGCATTCGTCTGTGTTTCTGTGAGATGCTGCTGTATAAACTGCAACAATATTGATTCAGACTCATTCCAAACAGCTCACTCTCTACCTAATTATGAATCTCACTGCAAAGTGTACCCTGTTAGATATATAAGTTTTTGTTCAAAAATAATAAGAAGTTTCTCAACTGTGCTGACGATAATTTACCCTGTAAATCAGACAGCTTGAAAGCATGCTATGCTATTCGGCATGAATCCGATGTCAATTAGCGAATATATGCACGGTAAATCGATTTGATCAATTAGCGGGTATATAGATTGGAAGGTATTGTTAGAAACGTAACGTCAGTATTACTAAACCTACCTGCTTACTAGTTAAAACAATTGACAGTCGCAAAGCAATGACATAATTGACGACAAGCCTGTCTGCATCAGAGGCGTAGTTTTGATACCACGAATGACCATTTATTTTTTTGCCAGAGCGGGACATCTGCCCAATCATTAAATAAAAAGAAGTTTTCAGTGCTTTATAAGTTTTTCATTATAGAAAATAGAATAACACAAAACAAACAAAGCACTAAACACAAAATAGTTGAGTAGGTTCAATTTAATGAGCCCCAATAGTGGCATGACTTCTTACTCGTATTTTTGTATTTGACGGCTGAACAAATTTGTTTCAAAATATCGGGTCTTGTTTTAAGATAAGTGCGGAACACACTATCTTTCATTACTGCGACACTCAACTTGTTCATAATTTGTTCATTTGAGAAAAAACTCTTTCGACAGTTGCGTTACTTCCAGGCAGACACATATCGTACTCAATAAATGTGGAAAAGTTTGTTGAAGGAATATTCTGGGCATTCCAGCCTTTTTGCTCTTCAATTTTCAACACAGATGCATGAAATGTCGTTGCTTGTGCATGCAAAAAATTCTACCACAGTTCTGAGCTGGGGTTTTTGGAAAACGTCTTCCAAATATCAGTTTTTCAAAGGCTGAAACATTTTAATAACTCTCTCAAGCGAGAGGCATTAACGTAAGGTACCTTTTTTACTGTTGCCCAGCAGATTATGATACTCTGTCTCGGTAGAATCACAAAACTCTTTCAAAACTTCTACTCGAACGCTATAGATGTAGAAAAATCAGTTAATTTTCACAATGATGCATTCGAAATTAATAGACACACAATCAGCGGCAATTTTGATTGCGTTGTGGACTATGTGCGCTCCACATTCAATTTCAATGAGCTGTCTGCCGAGTAATTCGTTCAATTTTGAGTAAACATCATAACTTCCTTTCCTATTCTATCCCCGAAGTTGTAGTTCGTGTTGTCTTCACCGAATGCCATTTTTTTCCAAGTCATTGAAATACAATACTTTCTTCAAATAAATTGAATGAGTTATATTTTTTAAATTAAATGGGTTATATAATATCCGATGTTTCACCTGGCTGCTCCCGAAACTCTAAAACCTTGACTATCACGCCTTTGTGTGGTAAAAATAGCGAATCAAAATTGGCAATAATTCGGTTGAGCCATGGTTTGAAGCATCCGTTAATAAAGTTATGCAGTAGGCTTTGCGTCAATGCTCTTTCAAATCTTCGGTGGCCATAGTTGAAATCTGTTATTCCGTTAAGTAGTTGTCCCCCCCCTACGAATGACAACTTTCTAACAACTAAAGACTAACGAGGTCTCACATTTTAACGTATGATTCCTTTAGATTCTGCTCGTGCACATATAAATTTTTGTTCAAAACATGCTTGAATTAAAGGAAAAGAAAAACAGTCACTTGAGTGAAAACTGTGATTTTGTTGCACGCTGTGAAACACCCACATACCCTCAGCTGCAGATAAATCCAAATCCTTACAAGTTGGCAAATTAGTTTTCTTGAAAAAAAACTAAGCATTGATGAGCTTGAAACAGCCGCTTGTGTTTTTCTGATTTCAAATGATTTTCTTTATCACTAGCACCACCATGTCTAACACTAAAATCAGTATGACAGTTTTAACACGTACCGTCTGCGGTATCATCTTTTCTTTGTTTTATAAATGGATACTTTTGCTGCAAGCTAATATGAAAGGAACACTTACGTTTAGGCATTATTATTGTGTTACAAATAACCGCCCGACGGGCGGCGGGCGCCTTCTTTCGTAATATGCCTCCCCGTGCGGAGCGCCATGCCACGCATTTCGAGCAGGAAAATTACATTTTGAATTATCAGATTGAGAAAACGGGACTATGGAGGCCTGTCTGGGGACACCAAGAGAGTCTTCCTGAAAGCGGAATTGTCCTGGCCAAAGCGGGACGTATGGTCACGTTAGGTATACAAGAACCATCTGAAAATATTTTTTATAATTTCATGCATATATTTTTACAGCTTACAGATCTTCATTAGTAAATTAGAAGTAAACCAGAGTATTCCACAGTTTTAACCTTTTGAATTTTGAATTATTGCATACAGGTAATAAATAGATAAATAGATACTACCTTATTTCCTTATACAGGCATTCTCCCAATCACAGAAAATGTACAAAGGTGTTGATGAAAATATATGCAAAACAGTATGATTAGTTTCATCAGTTCGGACTTCCATTGTCTAATATTGTATAAAATGAATAAAATTGGACAAATAAAATAAAAATAAATTAATATAATTAAAAATTAGGCGATTTCAAACCACGTGACTTCACGACGTTTCGATTGTTAGGATCCACAATCGTCTTCGGGTGATGACTGGACTGATTCCTCCGAGAGATGACTCTTCTTTCCGCTCCGCTGGTTTAGCGGGAGATGACCGTTTGGCGGGAGTTGGCCATTTTTTCTTTGATTATGGGTTTCCATACATTGCGTATATCTACGCTAGCTTGGTTAAATACGTTTTTGGACAGCATATATGCGGCTTCTTTAAATCTCCTTCTAAACCAGTGTTCCTCCTTGTGTATGATCTCAGCTTGGGACCACTCGATGTTATGTTGATGTGTCCAATCATGCTCTGCTATTCCTGATTTGCCGGTTTCCCCTCGCTGTGTATGTTTTTTCGCCAGGTCATCAATGAAAAGCAGAAATAGATAGTTTGAAATCTCAAAAACAAATAATTGATTGTGGATAATTGAAAGTTGTGGGAGTCCATTGCAGATCAAAAACGACATATGGTTAACCGACAGTTTGTGTTAAATATTAAGAAAAATACTCTATGGTCCTTCAGCTCCTCTGTAAAATTCCTTGTTTTTTAAAAGTGACCATTTGTGAAAGAAATTCAAGTATTCTAATGTCTCGAATTGTATTTCGAGAACTCCAAATTAGTTATTCGTCGTTTTTCTTGCAACTCAATCTCGAAATACAAACTTCCAAGACTCATTATTTTTTAATTATCAACGTTATTTAACCCGCTCTTAATTGATCTGAAACATGTGCTTTGCAGCGACAGACACAGCAAATTATATCTTTTGTTGCCCGCCGGAGTTTCAATCGGATTGCGGAAAGATTTTAATAATGAATTGATTGAATTCGTTTCTGTGACTCGACGGATTTTGGAATTATTCGACTGAGTCATTATGAATATTTCATTGGTTGATGTTCCAGACTCTAGAGGAATTGCATTTTGTTGTTTGGTAATTTGATAGTTATTCTATTTGAAGATGTTATTACTTGGTTTGTCTAACAGAAAAACGATTAAGTGGTTTTGTTGAAATAACCTGTTGCTCAGGTGATAGTTTCGTTGTCCTACTAATTTTTCTCATGTAGATGTTTCAATAATATTTTATCATGTCGAGATGATTTTTCTACACGTAGAAGTGAGAAAATAGTAATGGCTCATTACCATGAGTTTTCAGAATTTACAAACCAATCAAAAGAAATAGTTTTCATCTTTTAACTTCAACAGATAAACTTATTTGAAAAATATAGAAATTGATTCCTAATAAAGGACAATTGAAAAAAATATTCCTATTTTTGGGATATTTGTGTGAACTTTCTATATTGCATTTGTCAAAAAGGAAGTTGGGCCTAACTAAAACCGCCAGTGAAGCCAGGTCGTTTTCTTACTTGTCAGAAAAATTGTAGATTGATACAAAAAACAGTAGTATAAATGTTTTATGGATACATACATATATGCAATGCATTCATTCACAATATTCCTCAGTCTAATTGCAATATGGCATTGTTTTGAAAGATTTTCCCTCGCGCCACTGTGAACGGCTGGACCCATTTTCATTATTATTGAATTGTTGAATTTGTCTTCATCTGAAATAGCAGAATAACTTGAAAAAAACTATCATTCGCGAATCGAGATTGAAAATCTTCTTTTTCAGTAAGCTTCAAAAAGGCGAAAACTATTGATTTTTATCTCATGTTGAAAATTTATGAAAATGATTTTTGTTTTCATGGTTCATTATAAATTATTTCTTAATAATTTCAATTGAATCGTTCATGAGTCAGTTTCTTCTTCATTTTC
>WOGR01012487.1:0-10183 GCA_015342045.1 Leptinotarsa lineolata | reverse complement strand
AAGCCTCTGAGTAGGTTCTGTCCTTCGTGCTGATGGCCATGAACCGTTCTGTATGAAGGTGAGACTAACTATTCGGTCACCCCGTATATGGATCGATCTTCGATTACCAAAACGTCGAAAATTCCGTATAAAAAAAACTCTAGGAAAAGAATCATCTGTCATGTACAAAACTTGGACGGAATTCCGATGTTCTTTTCTAAATAATCCAATATATCCTGAAGGTGTACCTCAAGAAGTACACCTTCACGATAGTAGTTTTCTATGTGAATGGAAATACTTCACGTATATTCATTGGGCAAACTTGTAGACTGGCTATAAATCGAATCATATAAAGGAACAGCGCTTGAAAGGTGGATGAGCACATCCGCCTTTCAAGCGGAAGACCGGGGTTCGATTCCCCGCCGGGCCACCGTTCTGGGTAATTGCACGTTAAAAGGTAAGGCCTCGTTAATCCATTGCTCGTACAAGTTTCGACTTCTGAGGGTTGATTTTCGTCAGCTGGTTAACGAAACGAACAATTTTAAAACAATTTTCTTTAGAACAATTTGTTCAGGCCAGTATCAAATTTCCTACATTGTAGGGTAATGGACTGACACCTATCAGAAAACAACTACTCCCCTGGCTAATACCACGAAGGGTGCTGGATTATATCAGACAGGTATCAGTGCAGGAATCTTCACTGAAGTATTTCCTGCATATGCTGTTGGCGCTACAACTGCCGGAATCGATTTTCAATTATTGAACGGACACACTTGCAGACCAGTTTCGGGCTATTTGGCCACTCGTCAGTGCAAAGTAGTGGCGAACAACAAACAACACGTTTGTCACTGCCTCATCACTACCTTTCAAGTGGTCTGCAAGTGTGCCCGTTCAATAATTGAAAATAGATTCCGGCAATCGCCAAGAGCATATGTAGAAAATACTCCAGTGAAAATTCCTGCACTGACACCTGTCGGATATAATCTAACGCCCTTCGTGGTATTAGCCAGGGGAGTAGTTGTTTTCTGATAGGTGTCAGTCCATTTACCTACAGTGAAGGGAGTCTGAGATAAACAAATTGTTCCTTTATCTGGTTTGAATGGAAATAGCCTTTCTGTGAATGATATCTGTTTCAGTTCCGTGACGAATCTTTGGAGTAGTACAATCTGAAGAAAGAAAGTGATTTTTTTTCAATTGAATGTTCAATAAAAGCATTACTTTCGAAATTACCACTTCTTCAGTGGAATTCAATGTTCATATGAAAGAAATCTATGGATGATCTACATATCTCTATGAACATATTATATTTCATTCATTTTCAATGATGGTGAAATCCAAAAACCTTTCCCCTTCAGAATGATATCTCTTTCGAATCAAAATAAGTCTCTCTCAACTGTCACACACTTTGTTAATTTTCACAAAAAATTCTAAATATTATCTCTTGACTGATTTTTAATCAAACAAATTCTCTTATCAGTGTCAACTGAATGATTGTCATTCCTTGCAAAAAGGTCAGAATACAAAAAAGCTTTGTCATCAGGTCCTTGAAAATAATGGTGCATATTCTCTGAATATTCTTCACTCATTTGTGAAAACATTCAATAGCTTGCTTTCAGCAAAGGAAATGATAAATCTTCAAAGTATGTTTGAAAACACCGCGAATTCGTGCAGAAACATTTCACACCCCACTCTTGGGTTCTGATCCCCATTTTCATCCGAGTTTCTGCTACATAATCAATTACAAAGAGAAATATTCTTTGAAGTACATGGGAATTCTTCGAAATGAAACTTTTGAATACTTTCAAATATCTGTGTACAAAACTTCCCGGAGAACTTTGAGTAATTAAAGAGTAGCGAAACCCTACAAAGAATCGCTAAAAAGCTCGGCGAGAAATTTCTTAAACAAAGTTAAAAGCAGATCGAGATAAAAACTGCAACGCAGCGTAAAAAAGTGCAGAGTCATTAGCGCTTCTTTTCTGTGTCAACAGAATGGGGCTGCTGCAAAAATTGATTGAGAAAAAAGTTTTTCGGACCAATCAGTTCCTGGAGCAAATTTAATTTTCTCGCTGAAATAGTAGTCTCTGCCACTTGGAATAATCTGAACGGCAAATAACTATTCACTGGCTACGTCTATAGTTTTTGTTGAGTGGAGCACTGGAATTCTTCCAATATTTCGTTCATAGGCGTCTCTTGGGTGAATCTCAAAAAATCGGACTGTAGTTCAGGTTAGTGAATATTTCATCACTGGAGTTCGTTACCAAAAGTAGTGTCAGATAGGGTACTGTGAAAGAAGTAATTTCAGGGTAACGATATTCAGGTTAACTTGCTGATTTTTGAATTAACGAAACTGATTTTCTCCTTCAAACCAATACAGTTTCACAAGTGACTCTGAGGATCTAGTGATGCATTGTTCTCACAGTTTGAATAACTGTTACTGTCCTAATGAAACTAAACCCCAACCGATGCTAATGCCAATACCAACGGGTCTAGATCCTTCTGATCGGTAGCGAAAGCTGTTAATCAAAACACCAAATCCATAATTCCACAACAATCATAGAAAGCAAATGAACTCGCACCAGTATTTTGCAGATTTTTCAAACTGTCTTACAAAAAAGAAGTATTTTCCTCGCGTTGGAAGATTGCTCGCGTTCAGCCTATTTCAAAAATCAGTGATTTGAAAAATCATGAAGAAAGCCGTAAACCACCATATCCTCAAATACTTGGAAGGCTTTAACATCTTGAGCGACCATCAATATGGCTTTCGAAAACAAAGATCAACAGGCAACCTTATATCGTATGGTCAGTCTGAATCAAGTACCAAAATTCCCCTCTCCCGTTGTTACTCTCAGTGGACGCTACTTTGGTTGGATGGACGAACTTTTTTTGAGAAATACTGCAAAATTGCTAGGAAACTGTGCTGAGTAAAATATACTTTCCTTCAGAAAGATAGCTAATCCTAGTCGATATTCATATCATTGGTGCCAGTTCTGTGTGAGTTGTCGATCTATGTTAGGTCTTTGACATAGTCTGTCACACAACATTGATGAAGAACTTTCAATTATATGGCATAGGAGTAAAAACATATGACTTGATGTGAAGTTTTGTGGCAGTTGCCAGCGATATAAGAAACACGACGAGAGAGGTAATGTATGGAGTGCCACAGGGAACTGTTTTTGGTCTAGTACTCTCCACCTTGAATATAGACAGTTTATTGAAAATGGACAATATATAAATAACAGTCAGTTTTGCAGTTGATACTCTTTATTTTTATCAGAGAAATACATGTTTTTCACGGAAATGGAAGGCAGAATCAGATCCCAAAATGGTTTCAATTCAATAAATTAACGCTGAATATAAAAAACAAGGTACTTGCCGAATTTCATCAGTTCGGACTTCCATTGTCTAATACTGTATAAAATGATTTGAGATCCCTGAAATAACCAATACAATTGAAAATTAAGAAATAGTTGAGAAATGGTTAATATATTAAGCAAAAAAACCTGAAATGAGTTTATAGTGAAATAAAATACAAGTAAAAAAATATGGAAGAATTTAAACAAAATAGGAATTGATGCAATTGAAAAATTAAGCGATTTCAAGCCACGTTACCTCACGACGTTTCGACTGTTCGTATCTACAATCATCTTCGGGTGATGACTGGACTAATTCCTCCGAGAGATGACTATTTATGGGTCTTTCGCGTACTTTCTCCTCTCTCCGCTTCACCGGTTTAGCGGAAGATGACCGTTTGGCGGGAGTTGGCCATTTTCTCCTTGATCATGCCAATGGTAATAATAGTCATTTGAGATGCTGAAGAATTCAGTTCTTCGGAAATATCTTGAGATTACAGTTTTTGAAATGATTTTCCTCTGGAAACGAATAAAAAGAACACGTGAAATATTGAATGATAATCATAATTCAGAATAATCAAATATGTTCCTACTACAATGTTCATTCCATTTCTTTTTCTGAAAAAAATATCATGCTAATTTCTGGGCCTGCGATAAATTTGATTCATCCCTGACAGTGGGAACAAGGAAAAATTGAAATGCCACTTCGCTATCGTAGGCAATTTTTAAAAGCGTACACCATTTGAAATTAATTAGGCTCGCCACCAGAATTAATTGGTTTTTATGATTTATGATATTTCTGATGAACGTTCATTTCCTAATTGTAATTACTCTGAAATTGAGTTGACTGTGCCGCACAGATTCGATAATTGAATCGGAAAACGGTCAACATTTTCTTGAAAGTTTCAGTGAGCTTGAAATTGCTAGTAGAAGTTTCAAGTATCAAAAAAAATTGATTCTCAGGGATTCCAGATGAATATTCATACAAAGAAAACAATTTGAATGCCAATCAATCAGTGTTTCAAGGAACAAGAAATGACACTATTCTTTCCTACCCTAGTGACCTCAATAAATGAATGAGTCAGTGTTTACGGCCAACACAACAAAATGCTCTAATAAATTGTAAGATTGATTGTACTCTAGAAATTCATTTGTGGCTCTATAAAAGTTTTATTACTGTTCTCACATAAAATTGTCGGCTACCGAATTCGGTGTCAAGTTTTACGATTAGTGAAGTTTTATTATATCTATGGAAAAGTATTGAATGTACAGATTTTAATGATGTTTCTCAAAATATGGAATCAAAAGTTACCGAACTGATTCATTCATGGTGAAAAATACTATCGACAACTACGCTTGCCTAATTATTTCAAAGGAAAGGCAGAATATATTTCTCATCTGCCGTGGTATTCCAAAAAATATAACTTGATATATAACTGGAGATACAATAATACACAGGAGATGAAGTTTTGGAAGTTTTGGATTGATGGATGGAATGGAAACTTCTGAGGTAGAATGGTCCTGATGAAATACTTCTTCCACACGAAACAACTGAAGTACTTTTTTTACTTCCGGAAGAAGGAAATATTGAGAGTAGATAGTCGTTGGTTCACAGATGGATCAAAAACATCTTCAGGCTCTGGGGCAGGTGTTTTCAGTTACACACCTAGGTTAGGTTAGGTTAGGTTAGATCAGTAGTGAGTGGGTCTATTCGATGACAGAGTTGTGATTGCGTCTTTCAGTGTCGAAAACTAAACCTATTTCATTAGCTGCTCGGGTAGCTGCCCTGAAAAGAAATGGTCCAATTCCTGCTCTCTCATGGTCACGGACCATGCTGAGAAGGGGATCCGAATTCCTGACGACATTTCAGGCTACATCTAGTACCATTCTGTCATATAGACACTCCAAACTCAAAAATCTACGGCCTTTCTGTTGTCGGGGAACGTACAGCCGTGAAACGGACGATTTAGGATGCAAACTTCTATAGAGATGCATCATTTTTCGGGTTTTCACGTCGAGTTGATACAGCTCCTCTCGAATCCACTTCAATACTCCAAACGAGTAGAGTAAGATTGGAACGGCAAGCATATTTGTTGCAGCAACTTTGTTTTTCTCCGACAGTTCCGATGACCATATTTGTCAGAGTTTGTGCTGACACTTGCCGCAGAGAGAGTTTTTCACTGCTGTTACCTTTTGTGAGTGACGTTGTTCTACCCCAAGGTAAGTATACGTCTCTCCGGCATCCAGATGGTGTAAGATGCTTCCATCTACTAGCTGCACATCCTCTCCGTTGTCCCCGCATCGTCATCTTTTGAGATGGACCAATGCACATTTGTCTATCTCGAATTTCATACCGATAGCATGCGTGTACTCTTGCACAACCCTCAAAGGCTGGTGGAGATCCTTCTCCCCAGTGGCATAAATGAGTGACCTTGTGCCTCTGGTTTCCGGGGGTGACACAGTTATACCCTCAAGTATTACTGAGCGCAACGGAAAATGGCATGGCAATAGTGAGATGCAGAAAAGAAGGGGACTAAGGGAGTCGCCCTGAAATACACCCCTTCTGAAAGTGACCCACCCTGTTTGGACTCTGTCTCGACCAGATGTTATGGTGAAGCGAGTCCACCAGAGAGGTATCAGTTGTTCAAGGCATCTCACTGTTTTGTCGGGTATCGCAAGGCATCTGAGCAAATGTAAGATGAGCTCATGCGTATTATTATTGTTATAAGTAGTTTGTATGAGGCAGTAAGTTTAAGGTGTGAACTTTTAGGTTTTTCCTTCATCAGAATATGTATTGATATAGCTTTGTTTAATTTTCAGATTGTGCAAGGTTATACACACAAAAAAAGAGTAATAAGCACCTCTTTTGAATCTAATGATGATTGCGGATATGCAAGAGTAGACCAATTCAGAGCAGACTTTTAGCAAAATATAACCTATGCAAAGAACAAGATTGTGAGAATTGATGTCACCGATAGATGGGCGCAAAACGTTATAAGACAGTGAGGCTGCAGAATCAGAAGAAATGAATGAATCAGACTGCGCTGAATTACAAAAAAACATCTGCAGATGAGAAATTCAGATTCTCCAATTCCACAACATTCAGTTAATCTGGAAACAATTCTTATTTCCGGCGCATATTTCAGCAGTGATCGTTTCTCTCTTGTGGATTTATACGAACTGATTGACAATCAACGAACTATGAACTTTCCACGCCACATCAGATCTCAACTTCGCCGTCGTGAAATTCAACTTCCCGAGAATCCAGAATCCAAACGGAAACCAACAAACAGAAACTGGAAAGCAGAAGCTATATTTACCACGTGTAAAATTTAATCAACTGGTACACCGACGAAAGATAAGTGAATTCCATTACCAGTCAATAATTACGATCTCTTGTTGCTCCGGGTGGAGAATTTCCAGTTTGTAGTATTCAATTCCAGTCACAATGGATGTTGATGAATCAAAGGGATGTGCTACAACTCACCCTTAACGCACTAGTTGAATACAAATATGGTCTATAACTTCGGAGATTATTGAGAATCGGCAGGCAGGATGCCGACGCACAGCGGTGTTTTGTATTTCTGAACACTTTCAAGGTTGAACGGACTGGGAAAATTGATTGGTTATCTTGGAGTTGGAGATGATGGGAATTTCCTCTCCTCGACGAATGGGGTAGGACTATTGTTTGTTCATAATCGTATTGTTAGGAAAGATCGAAGTTTCATGACTTGAAATGTCTGTCTGTGAGACGAGTTGTACTTAATTGACTGTTATCTCAAGGTTATTTGAAATCTATGATGAAACTCAGAAACCTTGTTAATGCTGCAGTTATCTGTTTAAAATCTGTTTTTCCGTTAACCAGCTGTCGCTCCCATACAAACGACAACTATCAGAAGTTGAGAAACTTGTGCGAGCTAAGAACCAACGAGGTGTTACCTTTTAACGTGTGATTCCTAACACGGATATTCCCGAATTATTCTCAAGTTACCCTCAATGACCTGGATCTCTTTTTTTCTGGACACCAACGATATAAACAGCTCACGCCACATTGGACATTCTGTACTAGTGATTTGAGGGCATGGTTATCTTACGTGGAGGTGATATGAAATGGCCACAGATATCATGCGATTTGACCTTGTGAGACCTTTTCTTGTGGGGTCATGGAGAATTGTACGTTTCGGATGCTTTCACCTAGAGGAGATGATATCTCATACACACATTGTTTCGTTAAGATGTATGGATAGAAATCCTTCAATGAAAGATTTGCTATAATGAAAAACAAATCCACTAATGATTATCATATCAAGAGACACAACTCAAATCAACTGCATATAACTGAATTGAGAGTAATCATCATCAATGTACAGATTGCTCTTCTAACTATCGAGATTATTTTAGTTCCATTGAACATTTTGCTGATATTGGTGACTTTATTATTTTCTGTAAAATAATGAGTTCTTGAATAACAAGTGAGAATGCTACTGAAGATGTCTATCATTTTCTTTGAAAACGCTGAAAACATTTGTCGCAAAACTATTTCACTTTCATTCAATTGCGAACAGAAATAGCTAGTTTGATGATATTTTTGACTGTTTGTCTTTCTTTTATTTTCTCATAATTTTCACAAATTCGTGCTCAATGAAGTAAAAACATTTGAGGTGTCCTCCTGAATTACGCCTTACCCTAAGGTGTGTGTATCTGTGTCGAAAGGGCGTTTCACTCTGAGCCCACTCAGTGGCACCAACGAAACCGTCGATATACCAAGGCTTTCACGTCGTGAAATGACTTGTTATGATAACGCCATAGTAGACATTCTTTCCCTAGCAACTCGTGAGAGTTTGAGTCCACAGAAGAGATTGATGTCGACTCATCAACCCTAAATGTACTTCATATATTTCATATATCATGATATCAAGAGCAAGAGCTTCTCAATACTTACATCAGAAGTAACTTATCGCCACCTCAAGGGCAAGATATCTTCTGAATTTGCTTTGCACCAACTGAGCAGCATATGCATCAGGAGAGAAAACAAATTTTCCTTGAATCTAGTGTATCCGAAGATTCAGCTGACTTACACATATATTTATGTCCTCTCAAGGAAAAGTTGCTGAGGTGATCGAGGTATGAATCTCTTGACCATCCGATAACGTCAATATCAAGCAATCATCTGTGTTCATCTTTTGTATATCATTATAGGTGCAACAGATGATTTTCCAGAACGCGTCTCTCATGTCAGATTCAGAAGCTTCATATTTTCGAACTGAATGGCTATATTTTTTCTGAGAAGTTTGAGAGAGTCGTCTTCTGGCTGGTGGAAGCTGAGTACCTAACGGTCACTGGTTCTACTGAATTGCATAACTAGAAATCTCAGATTCAAGCTTTACATTTGTATTTCTTACCTACCTGATGAATGTAGTCATAATTGACCGATCAGATTCTCGTTTGAATGAGGAAAATGTACCATGGTCTGTCACCATTGGTAGATTGGATCAGGTTTTCACTCTTGCTGAGTGACCTGAAATGTGACGCACCAGCTAAAGCTCTGCTTCGTCAATAACATGAACTATTTTTTGGGAAAGGAAGTTGTTGGCTTTCTACTACTCCATTTTGATACAACGAATGTGGGAATCTTCCAAAGGAAGGAAGGAAGCAATCAGTTTTTGAAAAAATGAAATACCACTAAACATAGATGTGTAGATCATTCAGAGAAGTAACTTTCAGACAGAAAATGTGTCTGAAAGTTACTTCTTTGAATGTTCTACACACAAAAAATGATTGCTTTCTTCTTTTCTTTGAAAGATTCCCACATTTTTTGTATCAAGATGGAGTAGTAGAAAGCCAAAAACTTTATTTCCCAAAAAATTAAACACTCCTAATAGAATATAACCCCTTCAATTCAACCTGAACTCATTTGTTCAAGTTTAAATGTGTCTGAGACACAATAAAACCTGGTGAGTTGTAGAGAAGGGTCAAAATATCCACTCGCGTTGGCCATACATCTACCCTTTGATAACCTTTACGGACAGCCGAAGACTGATTTTCTCAGTTACATATCTCTTACTTGGTAACCATGGCTACCAAATCTTCGGTGATACTTACATAACATTTCTTGTTATGGGTGTAACGTTTCATTTTTCCACCTTTCATTTTATGCTGTTTGCGAGGCAATCAACACGAAGAAAACCGTCTTTTTGATTTTAACTTTTAGATTGTAACATACTAGCCATTTTCTATTTTCATAGATCTAAAATTTCTGTGAACAGTATGCAGCAGTACTTCGTAAATCGTAGTCAAAATTCTGATAGATATTGAAATTCCAAATTTTTCGTTTATTTTCTTTTTGTTTACATTCAACGGCAAAGTATTCCAACTGATGTCAAGCATTGCTATTGTTTTATTCGGTTATAGTGATGAACGTGAAGTGGGAAGTGAGGTATGACAAAGATATATTTACCTACGTTTGCGAGTATGTCATACTCAGAATCCGTGGGTGCCCCCGCACTATATGTTTGAAGGGACTGATTTGAACCAGTGGTAATATTGCGTGGGTTCTGAACTGAGACCGATTTAATGTGTGAAGGATGAAATTTTGAAAGAGTCTCTTCTGTGACTGGCTTCACATGAAGGACTCGTAGTGGTGTGGTTTGATGGGGAATTTTGATAATCACTAGGCAGGAAACATTTCAACTCTGAAGGTACAATATGAATTAATGATATAAAAAACTCATTTTTTTGTGGAGGAAAATCAGTTTTCAATCGATCTTCTTCTGGGTATTTTCACCTTCCACAGTCTGAAAAAATGTGAAAATTATAATGGAGAACTTTATACAGGTGTAGAAAGGGCAAACTTT
>WOGR01012486.1:0-10183 GCA_015342045.1 Leptinotarsa lineolata | reverse complement strand
CAATATTTTGCATAATGAAGAACAATAGTCACAAATTACGTGTTCCTGAAGAGGCTGCACAAAGAGCTTGAAATGAATTGTTATCAAAAAAATAGGCTCAGCTGTACCACATCGCATATTCTAATTTTCTTAGCTGACTTAAAACCGTCGGAAGATATTTCAGCGAAACCACCTTTCTAGACAATCTAGTAGTGAGATCAAAAATATGGGCTGGAACAGGTGATCTCAGGAGTGCGTGGGTCTGTTCTACTCTCCACCGCAACCCACAAGGGTTTATTGTGGCTCACCCCTATTCAAACTTGACCAAATAAACCCAGCTTCTTGACGAAGCCGATTAGTTTGTATGGTGAGTGATTTTTCAGATCATATGGTAAACGAGCAACTCGATTTATGTAGGTCTCCACTCTTGGATTTGTAAGTTTGGTAATCGCTATAATTTCATAGTTCGTGCCCCTATCACATCACTACCTAGCCTCCCAGCCTACCTGTAACCCCATATAACCCGGGTGCAGTTTTCAAAAGTTAGTTTTTACTTGAGAATGGGTTAGACCCCGAAACCAGTCGTAAGAATAAATAAACCCAGTGGAAACTAGACAAAAAAGTGTTTTCATTCATCTCTTTGTAGAACAGAAGGTTTTCAGTGATTATATCTTGGATAATCCAGAACATTTCACAAGTGGGACGTGGTCCAAAAGCTCATCAAACTTTTACAACCCTTTGCGGAAATATATGTTGTTTGTCTTTGTCTTGTAAATTAATTCCACTTGCAACTTAATTGGATCTAGTGAGGTTTTTCTTTCCAGAAAAAATCCTCTTGCGACATCTCTTTCAACATTGTTATTGATTGGCTTTTCTGATCCACCCTCATGATTTTATTTCTCTGTGTGTATGGTCTTTTGTTTGTTGTTTCAAGTGCGTCATTTTAAAGTATTCAGTGATACTTGGTTGTCTGAGAGTTAAGGCCCCTTCATCCAGGTGATGTAATTCATGAGATGGATAGAAAACTAAAATCACGAATATAAAGGGGAGTAGTCGGTATTTTCTACTCAGGGTTGTCCTTGTTGAGGACAAAAGGTCTAATTCAAATAATTCCTAATAAATTCAAGTTATCAAGTCATAGATGTTGAAACTTTGAGAACAAAGTACCCTGCATGATCACGGAAAATACCTTTCGACCAAATTGGCTGGAACTATGTTGACGGCAATTCACAATCGACTGACCAAAAAGTGTTCACAGCCCTAAAGTGTGGGAATGCACTAAATTTTTGCTCTCAAAAAGCACTTTCTCCCTGTGTTTTTTCAAGTTGCACTTCACTACATTCCAGCATGAAATCTTGAAGGTCATATACTGTACGGGGTGTTTCGAAGTGAAATGAAAAATGTTAGGGCGTGTACTTTTCTTCGTTATCTCGGCTCATCCTCGAATAACAAATGAGCCGAAATATGACTGAAGTCACTGTTAAGTGATTCGTTTGAAATATTTTTTTGTTTCATGTTTGCAATATTATTTTTAATAGTGGGTGTACCACTTGTATTTGTTTCAGTTCACAATTTTGAATTATCTTAATATTTCCGGGATTGAAAGCTTTCTTTAAATTGTTGGGTAAGATTTGAAACATTTTTGTTTGAAGCCTCGCATGCTGAAAATCACTTTATTTTTTCAAGAAACCCAAGTAGAAAAACCCATCGTATACATGAACCAGGTAATCCTCTACAATGCCACTATAATTATTAATTTAAATCTAATTCCAATAAAACACGCCCTTTGTCATTGATATCATACTATAAAAAATATTTTTAAAATTTTTTGGCATATTGTTTTCTTTCAGTGATACTAGTTAGGACCTACTTTTTTCCTAGAACACACTATAAATAAAGCCCTAAAAGGGTCACAAATTGCGAAAAAAAAATGCATTACATAAATCTATTAACTTTTTTTATCAACCTTTACTAATCTGCTACACGATAGAAGGGTAAATCGGAAAAATATTGATTATATAGATTATAAAAGAATATATTAGCCATTTTCTATCGACTTATCATTACATACCATGGTTTTTTGTTTGCATATATTCGCACTGTTTTTTAAAACTATGGCAAATATTAACAAAATCATGTTATTTTCAGTATGGTGACAAAGGATCTGGAACTCGCACAAAAAGCGGAGAATCTCAAGATTTTTATAACTTACGAGATGAATGCATTGAACAAGGAACCCTATTTGAAGATCCCGAATTTCCTGCTACTGATTCATCTCTATTCTTCAGCCAAAGACCCGATAGATACTATGAATGGAAAAGACCTGGCGTAAGTAAAAAACATTCACTAATGAAGGTGATTCATTTGCATGATCAAATCGACTTCTTATTATAGTCGCAGTAATCGATATTGTGTACACTTTAAGTGTCGGCTTTATCAAAGGCCAAAAAACTAATACATAAAAATTAACCGCCTGCCAGCTAGTCCACGTGGACTCTAGAATTAGCGGTTCGTATTGGATACTTGTTACTAACCTAGTTTTATGATTGGCTGAAGAGTCGTAAAATTAAATTCAAAATTATGTTACGGTGACGAATAGAAATCGGTGAATGCGGGTATAGTTATCGTCCGTTGTCTCATCAATTTTTAGTTCGGGAACTGATCGAGATTTGAGTCTTGGAATTCAATAGTGGCACAGTTATAATTACTTAAAAATTTTGTTATCTGTTCAAAATGTGGCGTCCTTGGACAAGTACTAATAGTAATAACGAGTTCGATTACAATGCGGACTTTTTCCAGTGTAGTGATTCCAATAGCGATGGTGAACAATGCGAAAAAGAGATTATCAGTGAATTAGATTCGGATGCATCTGAATATTGAAACACAGAGTATGTTTCAATGTATATAAAATCTATATCTCAAGTTTGGTTTCGAGGAAAACAAACTATTACAAGCAACATCAGATTTGACTGAAATTCCTTTCTCAACTGTACGTAAAATGGTCAAAAACAAACCTTATGAACGCAAGACGCGATGTGATACAGGATTACTAAAACCTTTAGATGTTCATCTAATAAAATCATTGAAAAAACAATATACGACTATTACAAAAGCAATGAGATTCATAAAATTGAAGTCATAAGGAAGAAACTGAATACTTCCGCCCATAACGTAAGCTGCTATGACAAAACACTTCAGAATTGGATAAAGAAACTAGGATTTAGATTAAAATAATAAACAAACGTTACTCAGTTATGGAAAGCAGACGTAACAAAACAAATACTTAGAACAAATAACTAAATATAGACAAGAACAACGACAAATTTTCTGTTTGGACGAAACTTGGTATGACACTCACGACACAGTTACGAAAGGGTGGACTGATGGTTCGAGAATGTGTACGCCCAACATGCCTGCAAACAAAGGATCGCTATTAATCATTGTGAATATTTTGCAGAATGTGTGAAACAAAAAACAAAAACCATAAGTTTGATGGGCTCTCAGATCAAATGCCTTTCTGCTCACGGTGGATTTTTTAATTGTAGAACTCTTTACCTACTCCCGAGTTAGTGTATACCCTAAGATGTAGTCCTACATGACAATGTCAAACTGAATTATTTGTATTTGATTCATTACTTCCAAAAATCTTAGAACAAATCACCAGCAAGCATCTTCTCTTGCTTTACTAACTTTTCTCGCCTGGGTAGTACTGAGCATCTGATTCATTCTGTTTTACCAAATTTCTTGGATATTGCTGATTCCGTTCATTTGGAAGGTGAGAAAACCAGGAATTAGTATTGCAATTCAGAGAGAAAATGCTGCATCAATCCTTGGCAATATTTTTCCTTCCCAAAGTCTTAATGAAATCTTCGTTCCCTTCCAAAATTTGTCTGATGTAAGTAGCTGAATTTTCTGATAGAAGTCATTTCTTTCAAAAATTATTAAATAAGAGATGAAAGTTCCAAAAATGTTTTGTTTTTTTGTTTTAATATGCTTTATTATCATAAGACATAATCTTGTTGACAAAGCTTTGGTAGTAAATCCTTAGAAAAAATGCAATACATACCAAATGAAATTAAAATAAAAATGGTGCATGGGTACAAACTATGTTAAAATGGAGAATATAAAATATTTGTATATATAAAAGAGTATATAAAAGTCAAGTTTATGAAAAAGTAGACATAGAAAATAATAACTTAGGAGCTCCTTAATAAATGAAGATAAAAAAACATGAGTAAGTCAGTTAAAAGCTAGCGTTAAAATATTCATCCAAAGTATAATAGGGTCTATCAAAAATTGTTTAACTAACTTCCTGAATTGGAAGTCATTAACATTTTCAGATCTTATGTACATAGACAAATGATTGTACATTTTTCCACCATTGTAAAATATGGAGTCTCTGGGGAAGTTTTTAGTTGGCACAGTGAGATTCAGAGTGTGTCTGCTATTTCGGGTGTTATAATGGGAATAGGATGCAGCAAAATTTAATATATGCTTATTTACTAAACACACAGATTCCAGTTTAAATAATGCAGTTACCGTTAGAATACTATGTTTTTTGAAAAAGGTTCTACATGAGTCTCTTGGTTTAAAATTTCCTAAATAACTTATTGCCCTTTTCTGTAAAATTAATAGACTTTTGAATAAAGTTGGACTGCATGCTCCCCAAAACGGTATTCCGTAGCGTAAATGAGAATCTATGAGTGCATAGTTCGCCATCTTAGCAGTGCTGAACCCAAATTCTTTATAAATAACTCTAACGGTGTAACAGCCAGAAAAGACTTTTCCAGTGAGTTGTTAACATGATCCACAAATTTTAAATTCTGGTCAATGAAAACTCCTAGAAATTTAGTGTTATTTTTAGATTCCAGTGATGTCTTCAAAAAAGTTCGTTGATTGAGCATCTTAATGATAATAAATTTGTTTTAGTTAGGTTAAAAGATAAAATAAGGTGAACTTCCCAGAAATATCAAGCTTGGTGAGGTCATTAATATATAATAAAATAATGGGACCTAACACTAACACCTAACATTAGATCACCAACAATTTCAGCATCAGATCAGTGGTACATCCGTCAGTCAGAACCCTTGGATCTATTGAAAAATATAGGTAATATCTGTTTCATGAACAGTTTAATCCAATGTTTATCAAATAGAAGACGGTTGTTGGAGTATTCGAAAAATGATGCCCACATGAATGGTACAAATACCAGTACTTCTAATAAGACCGGGGCTCTAACCACAGTTGTCACAGAAGTGATCAATGAACTTCTGCAGATTTTTTGCATAAAAAACTGGTGAACACGTTTTTGATAAGGAATCTTATCCAAAGATTTGCCCCTAGGTTCGTTGCTTATGAGCAGCAAGACGCCAATGTATTTCACTGGTATATTTAGTTAGGTTTAGATGATAACGTAGATAAAATCACTGATAAACCTGAAGAAATCTTGGCGAAATTGATGAAAAAGTGAACAACAGCAAAACGGCGCAAGAGCCATGGTTGAGATATTTGAGGATGGGCAATTCCAAGTTTGTTGACAGTTTCGTCAGTCAGTTAAAATTACATTGAAGTTCACAAACTCTGGACACTCAGGACACTCATTGGTACCTTTCAATCTCTTCTGTGATTTCCTCTTCATATACGACAAAGAACTGATCAAATGAGATTATTACATTGTTCGGATCACTTTACCTGTGCAAAAAAAGGACATCTACAAAATATCTATCATCAAAAAAGTTTCCCCGAATACACAATATCAGACAAAGATTTCAGGAACACGAGTATTTTTCTGAGTTGGTTACTCTCTCTGTATTTGTCATTAGTGTCATCTTCAGATGATGTTTGTGATATTCATTTTTGAGATTTATTTTCTGTTCGAGGCAAATTGAATGTTACCAACGAGTTTTCTCTGGAATGTTTGGACATGAGTCATTACACATAACAATGTAGAACCTTTTCATTATAATCTCCTTTCAGTGTCTAATCATAATGGGGCCACTTACAAGAACATTACATGCATATTTTAGACACCCATACATTTTCAAGTGGCACAAATACAGTGATTCACAAGTGTCATCAATTTCACTAAAATCCATGGGGTTTCACAAACCTATATCAAGGTTGTCAGATGTCGGAGCAAGATTCCCACCTCAATGCCCGCAGCAACTTTCTCATTTGAGGGCATCTGTATGTCAGCTATAACTGACGACACATTAGATTTTTAGCCATGCAGATATTGCGGCTAAATTGTACTTTATGGGATACTCAAGGATTTTCGCGAAAAGGATGATACTATACATGATGGTAGAAGTTCAGAACACTTTATTTTTAGTAGGATTCAATTAATTTTCGAGATATAGCCTGTCAAAGTTTGCATGATGTCATATTTTGCCTTTTAAATTAACACTCTCTTTCCATATCATCGCAGGTTAGATGTTGAGAAAATATAGTTTTTTCAAAGTTGAATATTAAAAAAAAACATTCCTTTTAGAATTCGGTGGTCAGGTTAGATGTTGAGGTTGAATAGTTTTTTCCAAAAGAAATATTCGACAATAGGTTCTTTTCAGAATTCGGAGGTCAGGTTAGATGTGGAGGATAGATGTTTTTTTTGAAATTAAATAATCGAAAATACGTCCCTTTTACAATTTGGAAGTCAGGTTAGATGTCGAAGATAGTTTTTTAAAATTAAATATTCGGAAATACGTTCGTTTAGAATTCAAAGGTCAGGTTACATGGAATGTTATATGTCATTGCATTTGTTGCGGTTGTTTTTTTTTTTTTGGTTAGCTGTTTTCTCTCTAAATTTCAATATTTCAAATGCGATTTGTGAAAACAATTGAATATGACGTCATAGATACTTTGACAAGTTATATTTTCAAAACTAATTGAGTCCGATAAACAATAATTGTTCTGAATTTTTATCATCATGTAGTATCATCATAGAAAAAATCGTGCTGTTCAAGAAGTTGGTACAAGGCAGCTTCATTCTGCTTTCGAGTAGGCGATAAGTCGCCTCCTGCACCACTTAGCCTTCTTACTAGGTTTGTTAAAAGGTTCAAGAATTGAAGAACTAAGAAGCTGTCTCTTTCGATCCGATGTTACAGGGAAAACAGTTTGGGTCATTTAGTCGATGTCTATCTCCTCGGTAGACTCAAGGATGGAATCTTTGATTACTCTATGGTCCATAAAGGGTCTGACGAGTAGCTAGGGAAGACGATTATCACGGCAGTGATGGACCTTACTAAATTATTCAAAACCCTTGATGGTACAAAGATCGCACGTACTCGTAATATTTTGAATAAAATTAGGAAATGATATGAACACCAAAGATCAGTGGTTTTTTAGAATTTTGGTAAGAACAGTCAGTGTGTTCCATTATTTATCACCACCTGTCCTATGCAAATTAGTCACAATGAATTAAACTGATGACAATTATTCACGTTGTCACGGTATTGGTAATTCTAATGATTTATTTTAAAAAGCCCACATGAATATCCAAAAATTTTAGCACGCTATGGATAACAGTAGAATATGGTTTTCACCAACAAATGTGAACTTAGGGAATTATATTCCAGACTTCAGTTATAGAGTTTGTTCTCATTTGAACTGAAAAACTAAGGTTATATATATAAGGTGAAAATTCTATTATCATGGATAATATTATTAATTTTCATCAAATAACTAGCCAGAGTGCTCATAACTTCAACTTAAAAATGGTCGACGACCATATGGACGACAACCATAATAATTGAAAAAATAAGAATTGTTCATCATCCTGAATATGTCTGTTTTATGTGTGTCTCTATGTGGACCTTTTTATTTTTTAGGAAATCGTAGATGATCCTCAGTTTTTTGTAGAAGGGTTTTCAAGATTCGATGTACAGCAAGGAGAATTGGGTGACTGTTGGTTATTGGCTGCCGCCGCCAACTTGACATTATATAGACGTCTGTTCTTTCAAATTGTGCCTGATGATCAAGGTTTTGATGAAAAGTATTCCGGCATATTTCATTTCAGGTAGGAAGAATCACTATTTTGATTTCCGACTCAGTGATGAATTTCCACTTATTTGTTCATTTTGTACAATTCGAAATTGTATTCCCTAAATAATATTTCTCATCAAATTGAGCGTTATTGAAGTAGGTAAAGAAATTTGTTATTAATTTTCATATATGGATAAACGTCTTACATACTAAATTGTGTATAATATTGTTAATATATCTAGAAATTCACTCAACTGAAATTAGTTTCTGTAAAATAAAAAGAGAAATGAAACAATTTTAATTAACCTTTTTTTTGGTTATATAAGTAATGTTTTTTGGTGTCCAACCAGTATCGATAGAATAACACCAGAATATAGTATTATCAATTTGGACAATTATTTCGAGTTACCTCATTATTCTATTACTAACATTTCATTGATGAGGATGAGGAAAAAGTAGTAACTGGGGGAGTAATCAAAAGAGCATGTAACAGTTATGGAAATGGTCATTTTGGTATAATAATAACAATACATTTCTTCTAGTGATATAATTTGTTACACGGTATTGGACAGGTCAATATAAGATAGCTAGCTGTATATAAAGTGATACATCAGCTGTCGCGTCTGGTGTTTTCAGTTGTTCGACGTTTCGGCTTCGATTCTGAAGCCATTTTCAAGAAGCTTTCACTACACTGAGGTATCAATCTGCCTACTCTCCAGTTAGTGACACGCTGTAAGGGTTTTGTGACTTGACGCAGGGGTCTCAAGCTGCCTAGTCCCCAGGTCCCGTCACTCGTCTCTACAAGGATCTCAATCTGCCTACTCCCAAGCGTCGACTATCGATGCTAGGGAGTAGGTAATTGAAAAATTATCTTATTTAATGAAGTTTTTATAGTATACATTAATTTTTGAAAAAAAAAACTTTTTTTTTATAATTTTATGAATGTTTATTGATGTACTAATGCAATTCATAAAGATATAAAGAAGTAATAAAATTTCTCGAATTTTCCAAAAAGTCACTTATAGTGTAAAAACCTCATTGAACAAGAAAATTTTTCAATTGTCTTCGAGCTTATGGTGTTTTCTCCCAAACTACTATATCATAGCTAATACTAGAGTACACGAGTGCGTACTACATATTGATAAGTTCTACTTTGTTGAGTAAGTTTTTCAATTGAAGTATGAAATAGTAGCTGGCATTAATTTTGTTAGTTGTTTCCAGCGACAGTTATAATTGGCATTTCTGAATCTAGGTGGGTTCTGAGGAATCATGCAGTCGTGGATGGTGACAGTACAATTCCTATATTTATATGAAAGTTATTGAGATATTTTTATTTATTATGTATGTGTAGTGAAATAATCTTGAAGAAATTCAGCAATGAGCCGTTTCAGTATGATCATTCTGACAATTTCTTTGCCAAATGATTCAAATTTTTTATAGCTCTTGATTCTTTTCGTCATATACCGTCAGCGATACATCGTCTACATATAAAACAAGATAGTCGGTAGCCACATAATTTGAAAGATCGTTCATAAATATAAAACACAGTATTGATCCTTGTGAGACTCCAAGATTTATATAGTATATATTTGTTTCAGTGCCATTCATTCTAATGAATATGTTTTTATTTTCTAAGTGGGATATTAACTGAGACAGTATACGTCCTCTAAACCGTATTGTGTACAATTTTCTTTCAAGAAATTTCAGGTGCGAACTATCAAAAGCTGTGGGGAAATGAAAAAATAGTTTCCACACATTTTTCTTCTGATCCAAGATTTCATAAACATACTGCGAAGACTGTAAATGGCAATCCCTGTTGCTCCCTGGATAAAAATCAGCATAACACATATTCATCACATGATATTTATCAGATGTGTCAATACTGTTTTTTTATATACTGAGAATCATTTTTCGAAAGAACACGAGGAAATGGAAATTAACAGTCATTACAATGGTGAACAATTGTCCACTATTTGTTATTATTTCAATTTTCATAACAAGTATATTTCAATTAACTCAAGAAACTAATATTATTCTTATAATTTCTATTATATGTTTAGAGGAGATATCCTGTTGCATAAAAACAAAAACCATTGTAAACAAATTGAGTGGTTTCATACTTTTGATTAACACTGTGAAAAGAATAGTCATGTAATATATGCCTAAATCATAAAAATAATAGTAGATTAGCAGTTAAAAATTATAATTATTATACCCATCTGTC
>WOGR01012484.1:0-10185 GCA_015342045.1 Leptinotarsa lineolata | reverse complement strand
TAGATCAATCAAAGAAGTAACTTTCAGACACAAAATGGAAGAAAAAGTCCTTCTGAAACAGCTACTTTCATATAAACATTGAATTACACAAAAGAAAAAATTCTTTCGAAACAAATACTTTCCCAAAAAATTAATCACTCCTAAAAAATATAACCCCTTCAATTTAAACAATAGATATCAAATCGATTCCAAACAATAATTTCAAATTTTTTTTGAAGAAAGGTTGGTTGCTTGGTTTTCTTGCCGTCGGCAAGAAAACAATTGTTTTTTTTAAGAAAAAAATTTTCCTGTTACCCAACCAAAAAAATTATTGGATCACTAAACTAGTTAACTAATAATTTCAAAACTATTGGGAAGTTTATCATCTTGATACGGCACTTGGTAAAAATATTGAAAGTATGGTAAAGTCTGGACATTTTAAACCCAAAGCGACTGTCTGGCATTATTTACTTGTCCTTTTTTGGTTCATTCAAATAGTTTCTTTTAGGCTTTATTATTCAGTTGCAGTTATTTCATCTAAATCTAATAGACAATGTTGAAAATTATTGCAAAGATGGTAAATATCATACCGTAGTCCATTTTCAAAAGACATGTAGTTATAAATTACTTAGAATAATTCCAATAAGTTTTCGTTCCTATAGTAAGTGGGCATACTTGAAGACTGGCTTCGAATCAAATTATCTAAATGAACAATTCGTTCAGGCCAGTCTAATATCACCTACACAGTAGGTTTATGGACTGACACCTATCATAAAACAACTACTCCCCTGGCTAATACCACGAAGGGCGTTGGATTATAACCGACAGATGTTGTGCAGGATTCTTCACAGAAGTAATTCCTAGTGCAGACAGTTTTCCCCAAGTATGACGTTGGTAATAAAATTTTCCTGGAAAAGTCGTTTTACAGGAAAATACATACATAGTGAGCTTTTATCCTAAGCCTATAAACTCCAGCTTAAGCTTAAGTGTCTGGAGTGTAATAGTGTTTATGTGGCACAATGTGTGTATGTGTATGTGTATGCTGAACATGAAAGGTCCTTCAGACTAGGTAAAAACTATTCCTTGGAATACAAACACGAGTTCCCGAATCTAAACGATACGGAAATTTTGCACTATGGAAGCAAGGGTTGGAAACAAAATCATTTGGAATTCTTAGAAATTCATAAACAAAAGCATTGCGGGTGTAACCTGCTAAATGATCAAATCGATTTAGTTTACTAATCGGTTTTTAAATTAGCTGCCCACATTGTCATAGGTAAACAAAATTCAGGTACTCAATTAAGTTAAGTGCCTATGTTATTTACCTACCGTGGTGTTATATGAGGGGTAATGTTATCATTCATTTTTAGTTTAATGTATACTCTTGAAAATGTCCTTCTAGGACGAAACTGCAGTAGCTTTAGTTACAAATAAAGGTGGTAAATCATTTTTCATGATGATCTACCATGTGGTAACGACTACATCCATCATTATATATATATTAAGTTGAATTTTTTTGAATTTTTACAAATTCGGGTATTTAGGATAGGTAATCTAATGACTATATTGTTGCAAATCGGGCCAGTAACTTTTTTAAGTTGATTCGATACTCGGTAAATAAAAATTACCTATCTCAGCCTTCATAACAGTATTGATATTTGAAACGTTAACATTATTATAATTTTAGGTAGTTTATTTATAAATAATCAACAAACAATAAAAATTGAAGTATGGCTAACTATGTCTCAATATTAAGCTGAAATAATAATAATAATTAATGTGTAATACTAAGATAATGAACTACGTCTGTCTTAAAAGCAGACATTTTTAATAATGCCATACACTTATCTGACTTTCACGAGTAGGTAGGTTTACTTACTTTTTTGAAGTAATAAACAATAGAAACAAAACTATGATAAAATAAAATGAAATATTTTTCATAAACTACAACTTTATAATATGATCTCCATAACCTTTATTTAAACAATATATCACGAAATGTTTCGCTAACACAGTAGCTCTTTCAATAATGAAATTGAGTACCTCAAATTCACTATTGTAATTATTTTGACTTATTCATTACCCTCTTTATAATATGCCATAAAATTGGCGTTTTCCATCATTATTCAAGGAAAACTACAAGTGTGCTATATGGCTGAATTCATAATTTGATGCAGAATCCAAAAACAAATTGAAAAATCTGGGTTACCATTTAAAAAAATTGGCGTCTGTGTCGCGACATGTAAATAAGAGAACCCTTCGATATCAAAATCATCTGCTTTCACGAAATACGGATATTCTCTTTCATTTTCCAGATATTTGCCAGAGGAGTTTTATATGGGACACCCGGGCCTAAGAAAGAAAACGCGTTTTATTGTTCAAAATTGGCTTCAATTGGCTCTCCACCAAGAGCTACACAATCATTTCAGCGCTGCTCATACATTTCAATACCACTTTTATAGAACGATTTATTTTTTGCCTCCAAATAGGCCTCAGTTTCAGCAATAACTTCTTCATTAGAACAAATTTTCTTACCGGTGAGCATTTTTTGAGATCTGCGAACAGCCAGTAGTCGCTGGGGGCCAAATCTAGCTAATACGGTGGATGTGGGAGCAATTAGAAGTTCAATTCATGTAGTTTTAGGTATTCAAACGCTCTAGTAACGTTATATAATATTCACTGTTGATGGTATTCTCCTCCTCAAGATAGTCGATGAATATTACACCAAGCACATCCCAAAATACCAAGGCCATAACCTTTCTAGCCGATTGTTGAGCTTTCGTACGCTTTGAACGAGGTTCACCAGTTGCTATCTACTCAGATGATCGTTTTGATTCCGAATCAGAACTGCAATACCTTTCTCTTTGCACATTGCAGTTCTGGCGCTCAAATTGAAAGAGATATATTTTGAGGATGGATTAGTTTTTGAGAAAAAAGCTCTTTGGCTTTTATATACTCCATCTATACAAAAAATTGTGGGAAAACTCCTATCGGACGGAAGAAAGCAATTGAGTTCTAAATAAACTCTTCACAAAGATGTGTAGATCTTTCATAAAAGTTACTTACAGATACAAACTGGAAGAAAAAGCCCTCCCCAAAACAACTACTTTCACATGAACATTGAATTACACGAAAGAAAAAATAACTTCGAACCTACTTTCATATAAGCATTATACAAAAATTACTTTTATTCAGTTTATACTTCAAACATTCGTTATGGAATTGAATCAGATGTCATTCATTGGAATGGTATACAATTATAATATATGTATCTGTAAGTAACTTCTATGCATGATCTACACATCTCTGTGAAGAGTTTATTCTGAGCTTGATTGCTTTCTTCCCACAATTTTTTGGTACCTATTTTGAATAAACAAATTTTCATTTACTTTGGTATGCTATTTTTCTAATACATATTCACTGATATTTATTATTGTTTCAGCTGTTTGTGGGAGCATCAATAATCCTGTGACTAAGGAAACGCTTTTAAATTACATAGATAAGTACAGGTTTCGTGACTATTCAAAAATAATGCCACCACCCTCCAAAAGAATCAAAAGATGATCGAATCTTAGGATAATTCTTTATTAATTATTCTTTCATTATTTATTCAATGTTATTTTTATATGAAATAATGATATAAATATATATATTATTCAGTTCCTGTACAGCCAGAAAGGAAGCCACTAAGAACATTGATTGTCAGTATAGAATTTTTTCTGGCTGTGCTAGTGTTTATGACGGTGATTTGAATCTTTGAATAAAAAGATGAAGTATACAATACTTTAATTCATGCTATTCCTATCTCAATTTTCCATCAACTTAACTAGATTAAGGTATTTTGTAATGACTAGCAAGTACACAATTCAAAAAATATACTCACATCCTAACCTAACACGCATTAATTTAAAAACAGCCTTTTTCAAACTCCCTTAACCTAGTAATACTCAGAAACTTCTAACAAAGGTATGTTCACTGATCTGCCACTTGTCATTCATTTTTTTCACTTTCTTTTCTTTCAGTAGTTTCACAAGATGATGGTTAACATTATTTTCTGCAGCTTTTACTAGGTGTTCGGGGAGATTTGTATAAATCATTTGGACCAAATCATTCTCTTTGAATGTTTGGGACTTGTCCTGATTAAGCACATCCATGATTTGTTGCTCGCGTTCTATGCGGTGACTGATGTAAAAATTAATTTTTTCTTCGGGGTTCTGAAATCATAAAAAATTTTCTTAAAACATTGGAATCTAATATACACTGATACTCACATGTATCACATTTCCGTGTCCTGGCATTATGAGTTTTGGTTGCAAATTGGCAATTTCTCTCAATGACTGCATGTAGTCATACAAATCTTCAAACACTGCTGTCCCTTCCCCCAAAATACAGTCTCCGCTGAATACCACATTGTCTTCAACGAGGTGGAAGACAACGTGATCATCAGTATGTCCAGGAGTATGGACTACACGTAATGTAGCACCTTCCACTGCGAATTCTTGTCCATCTTTCAGAGATTCTATGACAATACTCTTGTTGATGTTGTCCAAGTTTTTACCACCAGGGTATTTCCAAATTTGACAATGTTCTGTGAACAAAAAGAAAATTTTCAATTTACTTACAATAGGCATAATTATTGAAGGTAGACGAAACAGAAATATTCATTCTCATAAAGTTTTCTATTTCACTTATTCCGGAACTCTTATAAAATACTAAAATATATTCATGATGAACTTACTTGTTTTTTCTTTTACGTCAGTCAAAATATCGTTGAGTCCTCCAATATGATCGTGATGCCAGTGAGTGATGAATATATGGGCCAAGTCAATTCCTTCATGAGTCAATATAGATCTCAGATGGTTAATGTACTGTGGAACATCAGAGTCGCCTGTGTCAATTAAAATTCTCCTGTAAAAAATATATTGTGTGCATAATTTTCCCAGTACTCTTCAGGACATAACAAAGGAAAGAGTTATGTTGAAGTAAACGATTTTAGAAAATTATTTGATCGATTCAACTAAAAATTAAAAAATAGCTCTGAAACCACTCAATTATAATGATATTTTTTTAAATGAGCTGCTTTTTGGCAAGTCACAAATAGGAAATACATAGAAGTTGACACTAATCTGACCATTTTCATAGCAAATTGAAGCATTTGTGCCATATTAGGAATTGGCGCAGTGGTAGTACGCTCGACTCACGATCGGAAGGTCGTGGATTCGATCTCAACCTCTACCAGATATTTCTCTCGAGAGAACTATCTAGTTGAAGCTGGGATGATTTTGCAACCGTGTTGGGAGTCACACGCTAAACGGTAAGTTAGTCCTTAGCTCGCACACAAGTTTTGACTTCTGAGGGTTGTCGTTCTTAGGGGTGCGACAGCTGGTTAACGGAAAAAAAAGATTTTAAACGGATATTATATACTAGGCAAGGTCAATTTTTAGATTATTAGGTTTATTTATTTTATTTTGTTGAGTTAAACATGTTAGTTGAAATTTTTTATTGTTACTTGTGAATAGTTTCCAAATGATGAGTCATCCATAATTAGCCCTTCATAATTGTGGTCTTATAATTAAAAAAAAGTTATGGTTCATTAGGATCAATACCTATATAATACATCTCCAAAACTGTAATCATGGACAAATAGAAGAGTTTATTACATTATTGAATTTACATAAATGAAAGTCCAGAATGCTATGTCAATTTTCTTGGTGACAACAAAAAAACAATTCAAGAAACATATAGGTACAAAACTTTACTTTAAATCGGATACATTGTGCCAGAGAAAGTTTGGATAATTTACGTCCCGTCGGGAAAGTAGACACGACCAAGGGGAATTTTAACAGGTTTACTCTTTATAAAACCTAACCTATATATACTAGCTCGAGCTTCATTTGAATCGTTTAAAAGGTTTCAGGTAATCTCACCTGTTTCCTGTTCCAACAATGTAAGTATTGGTGCCTTGTAAGGTCATAATTCCTGGGTTACATCCCAAAATTCGAATAATTCTTGATGAAATGGTGCTTACTGCTGGTATGACTGCTGCCATTTTAATTTTTTCCTGCAACCAAGATAAGGTCACAATTGAAATGTAGTTTAATCAAACCTCAAGGCATGGAAACAATTTACATGTGTACAGGGTTTGAAAAGGAAAACCACAATCAATTAATTATATAATTTTGATTCAAATAGATACCTGTTTAATGTAATGGAAGTATATTTATAATCCTAGAGAATGACAGGGTTATCTACTCATTACTTGCTAGCTGCTGACACTGACATTAAAGAAAGCTTGAAGCAAAACGAATTCAAATTATTGATAATGATAGGTTTCCCTTCCCCTTTATTGTATAGTCCTACTAAAATTTTTTTACAGGAAATTTTCATGAAGAAAATTTAAAAATTAAATCAAGTATAAATGAGCATCACTTTATAATTATGAATTAAATTCAAGGTACGTAGTGGTATAGGTAGGTTGTAGGAGTGGTATAATCATGAATCAGAAATATATAAATGTATTCACAGTTGCAGCTGTCACTTGAGTGTTTGAAATTTTACCTTACACGCATTGTGCTTTCTATTACCAAATTGGTTTCAAGAAACAATGTTTAGATTTGCCATTTTTCTACACATTCTTACTTATGTTTGTATGTGCAGTGAAATAGAGAATGTCAAAAAGGTAAGAATTGTTCAGATTTTTTTTAATTTGATGAAACTGTTATTGCTTGATGCCAGAAGCTGCTGGAAATATTTTAGAATTCCTTTTTTTAAATAATTCTAAATTTTTTAACGATTTTGGATGATTTCTTTTCAAATTTAGCACCAGTAGAATGTTTTTACCTTCAGTGATGTGGGCTGCTAATGTTGTTAGTCTTGTGGCCACAGAAACTCAAATAAACGTATGTGAAAAAACTGTTGAACCTCCTTGAAAGTAAGTCGACTGGCAGTGAAGAATAACTAACTTCTTTTGGGCTTATCTTTGAACGGGTTGTTTATATATAGGTCTGCTCCAATCTAATATATTCTTGATAAGCAAGATACACACTGTAAACAATAATTCGAGACTTCATGAAGGTCACATGGTACTTCTTTTGATAAGAATGTTTATAGTCGTAGTTTTTTGACAAACAAATGATATAATTATTTTGATATAGATTTTTCGTATTTACTACAGTGTAGGCTGTATTTATATTAATGATTTGTTTATTTTTTGTAAAACATCAAATTGTAGGAGGTTAATTATTGTTGGGGTTCGTGAATCAAGCGACTCTTATTTTCATAGAAAAACTTTATTATATATGTTTATACATGAAAACAGGAAACTGATTTAATTTTAAGTTATATATACAGACAATCAATAACTTCAACTATTGTAACTAACCAGTGAATTGACAACTACAAACTATTCAGTATTTGACATTATATACAGTGTCACAAATAATGAATCAATAATTCAACACTCCCACTAATTCAGTATTTGAGAACAAATGAAACTCAGTTCATGTTGCATGTAACGAAATTTTTCAAATTTCTCTTTTGTTAGCGCTTTTGTGAAAAAATCGGCTACTTGCTCGTGATTGCTGATATTCACTGGATCGATGTAACCATTTTCATATTTATCACGTACAAAATGGTAACGTATGTCATTACGCGTCTATGAAATTCTGGATTGCGTATTAGTCGAATGAAACTTTGGTTATCAATATGTATTACTGTAGTACGACATATCACTTCTCCGATATCATGAAGTAATTGTATCCAGATAACTTCTCTTGTGGCTTCTGACGCAGCCACATACTCTGCTACGGTTGTCGATAAACTTATACTATGTTGTTTTCTACTTGCCCAACTCACAGCTCCTCCACAAATTTTGAAAATATATCCTGTAGTGGACTTTCTAGTATCGACATCGTTAGCAAAATCAGAATCTGAATAACCTGTCTGTTGACTGTCACTTGACCTGTCATATTTAATTCCATAATTTGGAGTTTCCTTCAAATACCTGAATATGCGTTTAACGGCATTCCAGTGGGCCTGTGTATGCTGTGATAAATATCTGCTAACAACTCCCACTGCATATGTGATAGCAGGACGGGTAGCAATGGCGGTAAACATTAAAGAACTTACGTCCTCTAATCCAAATTTCTCTATCATTCTTTTAATATAACCAGACTGGTGAATAAAGATACTCCCATCTAGATGATGAAGTATCTCTAAACCAACGAAGTAATCAACTTTGCTGACAGTTGTTTGAAATGACAATTTAATTTCATTCAAAATAATTTCAATGGCGAACTTGTTCTTTAAGATAATTACTTAGTCCATCTTCTACAAAAAGTATCAATAGAACTCTTGCCTGCTCCACTGTTGTTTGGTATACGCATCTGTCTGCATAACTTGGACGGAAACCAAAATTTTTCAGAAAATTTTCAAATTTTCTATTCCAACACCGTCGAGATTGTTTTAACCCATAAAGTGATTTCTTCAGAAAACATACTTTATTTGATGAATCATTGATTCCGCTTGGTATGTGCATGTAGATTTCATTTTCTAATTCACCATTTAGAAAAGCAGATTTGACGTCGAACGGCATCATATCACATTTATGTTTGACAGCAATAGATAATAAGATGCGAACTGAATCGTACCATGTGGGTGAGAAAATTTCGTTATAGTCAATTCCTTGCTTTTATGCGAAACCTTTAGCACATAATCTGGCCTTGTAACGAGATATAGTTCCATCGGGGTATCTTTTAACCTTAAAAACCCATTTTGAACCAATTGCTTTTTTATTGGATGGTAATTCAGTTAACTACCAGGTGTCATTCTTTTCTAAAGCATCTATTTCTTCTTTAATGGCATTTCTCCAGCGGTGTGACTCTTTGCATTGCTTGGCTTCTTCATACGTGTTTGAAACATCTACGTCGACATAGTTCAGATTAAAATCTTCAAGATTTTGGTTTTGGGAAAGTCTTTTAGTTCTAACTGGACGTTGATTTAAAGATTCTTGTTCAATATTTTCAAAATCTTCTGGCCAACGTGTCACATCGTCATCGTTTTCTATGGAAATTGGGATGATATTTTCTTGGTGCACAAAACCTTTGACACTTTCATTGAAAATGACATTTCTAGAAACAGTTATCTTTTTGCTGACAGGGTCGAATAGTCTGTAAATAGAGGAGTTGCCTTCATATCCGACAAGTATGAGTTTTCTACTTTTTGGATCTGATTTTGATCTTTTAACGTCAGGACCATGAACATATGCTTCACTTTCAAATATTTTGGCATGAGACAGGTTCGGTTTCTTGCCTGCCCAGCGATCATAAAGAGTGGAATTGACAACTTAGTTAGTTGGAGTACGATTCAAAATATGAACAGCAACATTAACTGCTTCAGCCCAGAAATATTTTGGCACACCAGCTCCATGTAACATAGATCGTGCATTTTCTACTATTGTTCTGTTGTCACGTTCTGCCCTTCCATTCTGCTGCGGGGTATATGGAGCTGTGTTCTCCATTTCTATTCCTTGTTGCCTTATGTAACTTCGGAAGTCTTTGTTACAATACTCAGTTCCATTGTCTACACGAAGTATCTTAATGGGTATCCAAATTTATTCTTACATAGACAGAAAAAATTGTCAGTGTCACCGAATTCAACTCCTGTCACTAATTTAATGTTTATGTGTGCTAGACGTTCATGCCATACTTTGAGATTATCTTGGTCAACATTATCAACTTGATTTACAATGGTTCGAAACAGCATCCGATTCAAATTGTTCGACTCTCGAACAGCACATGCAACTAATTCATTTTCGAAGAAAACTTCAGCTTCATGTCCTTGTTTTATTATCTTCATTCCTTTTGCTGCTATAACTCCTTCGGAAAATAAACTCTTCCTAAGATTAGGTATGAATAAAACATCGTTCATTGTCGATTCATGCAATCTTCCATTAATTAGCTTTTGAATTTTGATTGTACCTTTTCCTTTCACAATTAGTTTTTGGTTGTTACCCAGTACAACAGCATTGGATTCGTTTATAGATTCCAAAGTATAAAAATATTCTCGACGATTAGTCATGTGAGCGGACGCACCACTGTCCATTATCCAAAGTTCTTCAAAAGAATTACTGAAGTTATCATTTACAATGATTGCAGTAGATGAAACTTCTCTGTTAATTTTATCATTCTGGGAAGAACTGGAAGTTTC
>WOGR01012483.1:0-10154 GCA_015342045.1 Leptinotarsa lineolata | reverse complement strand
AATTTGGAATTCTTTTCTATATTTTCTCTTTTTATGCAATCGGGAAGATTATCAAAAAGTTTTGCACCTACATAGGATGGACTATTCTCAAATATATTAGTTGAATGTTTTTTCAACCTAGTGAAATTACCATTTCTTGCAAGATATGTATGAAAATCTGAATTGCAAAGATGAATACGTAAATGTTTCTTGAAGTTCAGTATAGTTCTGTATATATATATGCAGAGTTCAGGCTCAATTTTATTTTCAATGAAATGCGGCCTAAACGATTCCTTGAAATCTAATTTATGAATCAAGCGCAACACTCTCTTTTGGCCAACGAAAATTTCATTTATATATGTAGAGCAGCCCCATACAGCAATATTGTGAGATATGTGAGAATAAATCACAGCATAGTAAACATTCAAAACCTGATCAGTACTGAAGGTGGATGAAAGATGCCTTATAACATAATAAACACAGTTCACTTTCTTTCTGACCTGAATCATAGCTGACTCCCAGGTCTTGCTGCCATCAACATAGGTACCAAGAAATTTAGTACTGTCTGACGGAATCACATCATGACTACTTACTCTGACTCAAAAATTGTCAATTTTTCTGATATTGCTGGAATAGAACTGCATCAAAACAGTCTTACTGGGATTCACAACTAGGTAGTTTTTGTAACACCAATCTGTTAATCCGACAGACAGCTCATTGAGTTTAACTTGGAGCTCCTCAGGGCTATCAGCATCCGCAGTAAGTGTTGTATCGTCTGCATATAGAATGATTCTGTTTGTATTTACATGTTCTGGCATATCATTGATGAAAAACAGAAACATCAGAGGTCCCAAGATGGATCCCTGAGGGACTCCATAGTCATTATCGTATGGTTGTGATTGACAGTTACAATATTTCACGTACATTTTTCTGAGACTCCAGCCAAGAAAGTATATTTCCTCTAAATCCTTTCGATAAGTCGAAAAAAGAGCACCCACGTACTTTTCCTTATCAAAGGCATCATAAATATATTCAAAAAACTCATATAAAGCACTTTCAGTCGACTTTCCCGGCCAGAATCCGTGTTGAAACTTAGTTATTATGTTGAACTTGTCCAGAAAATTGAACATTTTATTATACACACATCTCTCAAACACTTTACATAATACCGTGGGTACTGTTATGGGTCTGTAGTTATCTATGATGTAGGGGTCTCTTTTCTTCAAAATTGGTAAAAGAAGACATTTTCAGTTCATCAGAAAATTCGCCGAGTTCGATAGCGCGATTAATTAGGTATGCTAATGGTTCGCTAATGTATGAATGAATACTTTTCAAGATTTTCGTGGAGATACAATCAACTCCTAGTGAGTTACTATTTTTTAACCATAAAATTATTTCACTAATGTCACTTGAGTCTACAGGGGAGAAATAGATGGTGTGATTACCATGCATTGTTGTGTAGCTACTGAAAAACGTTAGCCCAAAGTGTTTATATATGCTTTTTCCAGCTATTGTTGAAAAATAGGTGCCAAAACTGTTAGCAATAATATTTTTATCGCAATCAAGTATATCATCTGTCAGTAACTCACGGGTTATTATTTCCTTACCTTTTCCTGTTTTATCTCTTATAGTTGTAATTGAATCACAATCAGCGTTGCACCTTTGAAGTTTTGAATTTTTTTCTAGTTTGCAGCTATACCGTTCCTGCAGAAGTAAAAGTGTCAATTCCCTTACTCCGCTACAACGTCTTCAACTGTCGAGGAGAACTGTCATATTGATACTGTATCTGTTGCGTTCACCAATATATGAAAAGTACAGCAAGGACAAGATAGATGGTTTTCTGAAAGCTCTCAGTAAAATTCCGTTAGCTGGATTAATTTGCACACCTTTGGCACAATACCTGCCCTACTGGCAGAGTACCTATTTTTATATGTGGTCTACGTAGAACAGGTGTTTTTTATTTTTGTAGTAATTGGTGAGGAGAGAACAGGTGATACAATTTACTTTTCAAAAAGTATGTGATCTTTATGTTGGGTATTTAAGTTATATAGCGAATCTGCGTTCTACATCTGTTTCAGCTTCGGTTTCACACCCAACATTGTTCGTGAAGGAGTGTTGAACATGACAAGGTTCATTCTAGGTATTACAAAAAAATTACACTTCATTGGCACTCGGATATATAGGGTGCCAATTTGAAAATTTACCCCCTCAATATCTTCCTTCCCAGTAATGATATGAAAAATCGAAAAGATGCTTCATTTTATTTTCAATGGAGACAGGAATATTTTCAGTCTAACGGCTCAACCCCCAAAAGTCAGGTAGGTAGAATCTTGAAAGGGAAGAGAAATCAAGGGGCACATCATTTTAAAGAGCTTGTAATTTTTTTCCATTTTTTATTATTATTTGTCTAGAATTAAAAAAAAATCATGTTCCAAAGTCACAGAAGTTATTATTTAAATGAATATGTTTTTCTTAAGTACATATTTTTATAGTAAAAATGGTCAGAAGATTATTTGGTACAGTTCCAACATCTGAGTAACACGATTTTGTTCAATTTTTTTTCTATACTTCTTTTACTCTTACAAGAAATGTTTCAATTGGCTAAATGTGCTGTACGGAAGCAAAGGCCAAGAAAACCTAGAGAGAGAAAACTTTCAATATGCTGATAAAAGTAGGTCGCATGAACTATTGAAAATATTTTCCATTGTGGTTTTAGCAGTAATGAAGTTTTCGACTTTTCTCCAACATTTCTAAAAACTTCACTGAGAATCAAGCAGCAGGCTGCTATTATAATTCATTTTTCAACATTTTTTTATTTGGCCTACATAGCTAGCATAACAAATATCAGACTTGCCATCCCAGCTGAATACATTTCATTCTCGATCAACTGCTGATATGGCACCTTATTACCGTAGCTGGGTACCGTTAATAGCTATACCGTTATTTAAAAAAACTTCGTTAAACATTTAAGCATTACCTTTATGATGATTTAACACAAGTTAACGTCAATCATTAATCCGTTAAAATCCTATTAAAAATGCTTTTTCCTATCATTGTATCAAAGACCTATCTATAAGAACTGTTTGGGTTTCAGAAGTAAATAGATTAGGTCTGCAGTTTTCATCTGTTCGACGTTTCGGCTTCTGCTTCGAAGCCATTTTCAAGGACCACTCAAAACTGAAATTACATGACTCGACAACGGGATCGTAATCTACCTGACCCCCAAGTTTCGTCACTGGCTTTGTTCTTGCTTTGTTCAGTTCCAAGTGGACACTGATAACCTTACTCGTCCAGTATTTATGCTGCTGGACAGGTACCAGGACCCAACCTACCAGAAATGGATTCTTGACTTTCTAATTGACGTGAGTTACTTTGAGATGTGTGCGACTTTCTAATTGGCGTGAGTTACTTTGAAATGTGTGCCAAGACAATAATGACCTCCATGATTGCGGTAGTCTCTGTAAATCATCTCGTTTCATAAGACGGTCGAGATGTTTTTCAATTTAAATGGTTTCATGAATTATCCAGACCTTTACATTCATTACACTCACCACTTGGTCATTGAAAGTAGGAATTTTTAGCTGAGTCATAAGGAGTCGTTCAAGTATTACGTAAGCATATTTATTACAATTATTTGCCCCCCATCCATCTTGTCAGCACAAGTAAGCAACGCTCTTACCACCTTCTCTTGCTTATGTAAACATTGTTATATAAATTTTTCAGTTTTCAAACATAGACAATGTGTAGATTGCCGTATGTATAAAAAAGTAAATAATTACTGCTGACATAATCACCATCTAGACCCCCCGCCCCCCATGTCATCAAAAATAAGCAAAGCGAAGACCTCGCCCTCTATAGTGCTTACGTAATACTTGATCGGTTTAATTGCACTGGTTACAATAAGCCGTATTTAGTATGTTTTCTGCAGAAATAAATTCTAAGATTCTGACTCTAAATCACATGATGTCAGATCTGGGAGTAAGTCGGCTTCTGTGGCAAATTGCACAAATTCCTCAAAAAATTTAGTGCCATTATCCGAAGAAGTCGAATGAAAAAACAAAATATAAAAAAACACGCACAGTGATGTATTTTGGTAACAGCAACCGTTGCTGTAACAGCTTGGCTCGCCAGTGAGTACTCGTCTTTAGGTACTGAATTAACGATTAACGGTCTTATTTAATGGAATATAGGATGAAGAAAATAACTTGTGTCTGATATCTACTGAGTTTCTTATTATTTGTTACGACCGGTAACCAAAACCGGTCGTAACAAATATTAAAAAAATTGGAAGAAATCAGACAAAAGTTATTTTCTTTATCCTATATTCAATGTGGATTCTTACAAAATAAATGTGTCATCAATGGAACAAATTATAGGAATTTAACGACTACGTTAACATCTTTTAACCTAACCTAAAAGTTAATCCGTTAGTGGAAATGTTAACTTCGTTGATTAACTATTAACAGTTTAACGAGTCAATGTTATTACAGTTTCCACTCTCAACCAATTTATAATTCTTTTCCATTTCCACACAGCTCCTTGAAAAAAATCAACTTTGTACTTTCAGGTCTTCTTTTTTTGAAATATAGTCACTATTAACATTGAGGACTTACTATTTATACATCTTTGGTTGGTTCTCATTGTAGTGGGTTGAACCATGATGTTTAAAATATTCCTTGAACTGTACCCGTCTTTTCGATTTTCATATCATTTCCTAGAAGGAAGATCGAGGTTGAGGAGTTAAATGCTGATTTGCATAACCTGCTATTCATTCTACTGATGATCAGTGACATTTCAACAAATATTCAAAAGTAATATTTGCATTCTATTCACTATTTCTGACTTAATGCTGTTTTAAGCCAAAGGTTTCTAAAAGTTCACCCAATCGCAAGGGCTGAAAGTTAGATTAAGTTGATATGCGTACTTTCGTCATAGGGCATGCTGATTTTGGCAATGTATTTCGACTTTTTATACAATTTATTCATTATATGTGTGATGAGTGAAAATTAGTTCACTTAAATTTGGTGAAATTGTGAAACTTTATCATGAGAAGAGAAAAATTAAACATGGTTTTGGTTTGATTAGTAATTTCATTTAAAAGAACCTACTTTCTATGTTGAGAAATATTTTGGTAAGATCATATAATAACCAGAAATGTATTCAGTAGATTATTATTTGCTAGAAATATGATTTGTTCTCTTTTTCAAAATCAAATATATTTTATTTCATAAAATTTTATTTTCTAATGTTTCAGTATGTCAAAAACTTAATGTGCTGATTAGTTATTACTCAATTACTATTCATTTTACTAATCATATTTTCGTGTGTTTTAAAGATGTTATCGACAACAAAATATGTCTTTTTGTCTTGTATCTTCCTGCAGCCAGTGAATTATGACATGTTGCCTAAAATTGAAATCTCCAAAAAAGTAAATCGTAGGTCCAATGCAATAAAAATTAGATGGACAGATGGTTAACGGAAAAAGACATTTTAACATTTTTTTTACCTGTTCTAAAGGTGACATAATTTTAAAAGAAGCACTTTTTCCAATCACCAGAAATACAATACTCTTCTCGACGCGGATTTCATCAACCAAGTTGGCGTCTTCAGGAGATGAAGTGCTGGTTGTGAAAATTTATATGACGAGTCTGGAACTACTGAATATGTTACATGGAAAGATATCATTCTGATGTGTTATGTCATCATCCAATATGTATAGTCCCAGTAACTGTTATTGTGCGCTCTTAAAGAGTGTCGGCTTTATCAAAGCAGCATTAGATGATCACATTGCTATCAATTGAATCAAAACTTGACATTCATAATTCTTTATTTCAATTAATTCCTATATCACAACCTAACCACATATGAAAATATACCTAAAACATTGAATCACAGATAGTAAAGTACATAAATAGTCTATTAGTGCAGTCTACTATTATTGTAAAAGAGTTGAATATTTTAAATACAAACTCTATAAAAAAAGGGGGAAGACTTTTCAACGAGTATGAGAATTTTCAAATTAGAAATAAAAGTACCACGATTTTTGTTCAATCGAAAATCATACAAGTTACATAATGGCTTTGTATAACAGTTTAAAACCCACACAATAAAATAGTGTGTATATGAGATACAAATCCACACCTTCACCTACAATCAATCTTTACTGAAAACTCTGGCAGAAAGTAACATTCAGACTGATTTGGACAAAAAAGATGCATAAACCTACATTTCTATTACACGTGAAACAGTTGATAAGATTGCAAGATTCTTGGAAATTTTAATGCTTCATGCTGTTTCATACTACTTGTAATTTTGTTTACGTAAACATCAACTTTTATTCTGCTGATTGATAATAATTGTCAGTTGTCACTTGCTAATTTAGTGTGCAGGAATTCATCACAACAAGTCAACAATTACAATTAAGTGAACATACTTCTGACTGAGAACATTTCTATTCGTCCAAGCTTTCTCATGACTTCAATGAAAACGTTTTTAATACTATAGGATTATGACTTTTGTTCTTTTTTTTGCCTGCTTTTTTTATCTACTCTCTAATCATACTATGATTTGTTCAGAGTAAAAATTTCATCTACGAGTAGATGAAATTTTAAAATATTTACAAGAAATGGAAATACATCCATTTTTTTGGCTTAAACTTTGAGCTTAATATATTTGGTTGATAAGCCACATTTACATTTTCTTGTGTTTGGCTAGTTGTTCTGAAGATGTTGCATCCACTACACTTACAGCTATGCCAACTTGTGCTGCGTAGTAAGTGGACATCACGAGTACCTGAAAAAGCAAAGGTATATCATTTGAAAAACTTATAATGGAAGGGGAGCAAGAGAAGACAAAAACTATCTTTGTACTTCAATTCAATATGTTGAGATTCCAAAAAAAATTACAGTTTCCGATTACCTCAACAAAGCTAAAATGAATAAAAAATCCGTCTGACCTTCATTATGACATATGTTTCGTCTTCTAATTTATTGGGAGATTGCTTTCACTTACAATTTTACGAGTTTCCATTCATACAAATGGAAAGAAAGTTGTCTTTTAATAACTGTGGTGTATTACGTATATTCATCTATTTGGGACACTCGTTATATTCTTATTCTCTTATTCAAAAAGTTGAGTTGTCAAAGAAATTTCAATTGAATAAACACAAAAAAGTCACACATTCATTTAGAAAGTGTTATTAATACGAAATCAGATCAAATATAGTCGAAGTAAACGATATTGTGCACACTTTAAGTTGGCGGCACTCTAAAAGGCCAAAAAACCAATACATGGAAATGAACCGGCTGCGAACTCGTCGACGTGGACTGCAGAATTGGCTGTTCGTATTGGATAATTGTTACTAACCGAGTTTTATGATTGGCTGAAGAGTTGTAAAATTAAATTTGAAGTCATGTTACGGTGACGAACAGAAATCGGGGAAGGCGAGGATGGTTATCGCCGTGGTGTCATCAATGTTCAGTTCAGGAACTGATCGCGATTTGAGTGTTATTCTATATTGGTGCAGTTATATTTATACAATAAGATTGTTGCAAAATTCATTTCCCAAACGAAATTATTGAGTGTATAACAAATTGCACCAATAAACAACTTGACAAGATGAGACCCTTTTTTAGCAGGGAAAGAAATTGTCTTGCTACCGATTTCGATGAAATAAATGCGTTTTTGGGAATATTATATTTAGCTAGTGTAAAAAAGGCTCAACACCTAAATACCGACGATTTGTGGAACACAGATGGCACGGCTCCAGAATGCTTTGCAGCTACAATGTAGCAAAGCCGTTTTCATACTTTGGTGAGAGCTCTTAGATTTGATGATGGAGATTCACGTAAAGAAAGAGCTAAAGAAGACAACCTGGCTCCAGTGAGATATATAGTGGAACAATTTACCGGGAAATGTGTACCAAACTAATCAGTTGGCGAATATATAACAATAGACGAAATGCTTGACGCATTTTGAGGAAGATGCAAGTTCAGGCAATACATAGGAAATAAACCTGATAAATATGGTATGAAAATTTACGCTGTTGTAGATGCTAGAGAATTCAATACCCACAATACTGAAATTCATGCAGGTAAACAACCAGATGGCCCTTACAAGGTCAATAACAACGCTGGAAGTGTTGTGAAGAGAATGCTTAGACACCTCAGTAGGTCAGGTAGAAATGTAACTGCAGACAATCACTTTTCATTCGTACCTTTAGCAAACGAGTTATTGAAAAATTATCGTCTAACTCTAGTTGGCACTATTAGAAAGAATGAAAGAGAATTGCCTCTTATTTTTAGCGAACAAATATCCGACCAATAAAAAGCAGCATGTTTGCTTGGAGACAAAGTCAAAACCAATGTATGATAACATCCTATGTTCCAAAGAAAAACAAAAATGTACTGATGGTTTCAACTTTTTATGATGACGATGAAATAGACACAGAAACTGGCGATCAGATTAAACTTTCGATAATAACATTTTATAACTTGACAAAAGGAGGAGTTGATGTTGTTGATAGAATGAAAACAAAATATTTTTGTACAAGAGTAAGCAATAGATGGCCGTTCACTGTATTCTGTGCATTGCTCAATATTGCTGAAATAAATTCGCAAATGATATATTCCAGCAATCATATCAACAAAATGGGAGAAGAACCTATTTGACAGATCTAGCAAAAGCACTGACCAAACCCCTAATTCTGAAGCGATCTTGTCTGAAAACTTTATCTTTTCGTAGACATACTGCATTAGTTCAACCGGAAGGGAGGGCATGATGCCATTTTTCGCAGGACGCGAAGTGGGTTCTCGAAAAGGCAATATACAACATGTGCAAAATCAATTTGCAATGAAGACACGGCTGTTAACTGTATTCACCTGTCCTCATGGTAACATCGAAGAAGATAATTAAGTCGAAAGTATTAAATTTCAAAATATTACTGGTACTTATAAAATCAGTCAATTTTTTTTCTTTCGGTGTTTACTAATTAAAACATTTTCCACTGTGTATTTGTTATTTTTGAGTATTGTAACAAAATTCCTGTTCAATTTCCCCTTAGAATGTTATTTTTTATCATTAGTATTCAATCACGGTACATTAGATGAAATCTAACACGTCGTTTTGAAACCACGTGTCGTTAGATGTCCAGATCATCCAATTCAGGCCAAAAGACGTTGATAGTCATATAGTGCTCGCGGATGACAGTAATGTCTGGGTTGAGAAATATGAACTGATGACGCCGTCAACTCAAAATCCACAACAAACAGTGACTATTTCGGAATGCATTGTAAGCTCTTGGATCGCATGTGAATTGATATCGTCCCAAACTTGACAATTTTGTTTGTTCACGTACCCATTCATCTGGAAATGGGCCTCATCGCTGAAGATGATTTTTCAATGAAAATTAGAGTCAAGTGCCAAATGCTCTGGAGCCAATTCAGTGAACACACGTCGTTATCTTTGGAACCTTCCAATTCTGAGTCAGTTGAATTTTGTGCGGGTTCAGGCAGTCACGACGCAAAATTGCCAAGTTGTGGTCTGCCAAAGGCCAAGTTTTTATGAAAGACGCGAAATCTCCTGCACACTCTCGTAGACAGCGGCGAAGTTTTCGGCTGATCTTGTATTTCGTCGACGTACAGGTGTTGATCAGTCTTTTACTGAACTAGTGGACTCAAATTTATCCACCACATTGCGAATAGTCCTCTCGGTAGGACGATTATGACGACGGTATAATGGGTGAAGCGCGCGGTACGTCGCCCCGTTGCCCGAACAGAACACCCATTTTGAAAATAAAACAATTCTATTATCAATACGTGATATTGAATGCTTTATCCGCCCATGCTGATTTGGCAAAGTCTACTGAATAAGTGTCAAATAATTTGACATACGTAACTTCAACAAGATTATCGTTATCAATTATCAAAGTTCGAAAGTACCTGTTGAAAGATTCTTCACAACAAAGGGCGGATCTTTTCTCTTCATGGTAATCCGTAAAGGAACTACCTCCTTTCCTGGTATAATTAGTTTCGAAAAATTACGGTCAAGCATCATTACATATTATTCCATGAATTGTTCAAATATTTACATTAGAAAATATCCACTTGAATTCCGTAATCAATTTGGAAGTATTGATCTTAGTTTGACGACATGATTATTTCATAGAATTATTTATC
>WOGR01012482.1:0-10185 GCA_015342045.1 Leptinotarsa lineolata | reverse complement strand
GAAAAAATACAAAAAGTTCAGAATTCCTGCTTACGGTTAATTTTTGGAATTAGAAGAGAAAGAATATCACATAAACTCAATATTTAAAGCTGATCTGTGGAGTGCCACATGGTTCTATTTTGGGACCCCTTTTGTTTGCTATCTACACATCTCAACTTGCAAAATGTTTAAAATTTTTGTAATATACATTTGTATGCAGACGATACCCAGTTGTATTCTAGTTTCTCACTTGAAATGGAAGATAATGCGTGTACTCAAATTAATAGTGACTTGAAATTTATTTGTGAAGAATGCTTCTGATCATTACTTAAATATAAATTGTAGTAAATCCAATGTTATTGTTTTCGGACTGGAAAACCCTAGAAATGATATTTGCAAATCTGTGAAAATAGTAGTAAATGATCATGCACTTGAGGTTGTCCCAGAAGCCAAAAGCCTGGGCATCATTTTAGATAAGGACTTGAAATTTGGAAGTCACGTTAATCAGTTTATTAGGCGTGCATATTATTCGCTTGAAATTATATATGGACACCGAAATTTCCTACCCATGAAGGTGAAGGTGAATTTGTGTGAATCGTTAGTTTTATCTATATTCAATTATGCTGATGTTTTGTATGGTCCATGTTTAACCAATTCAAGAAAAAATACAAAAAGTTCAGAATTCCTGCTTACGGTTAATTTTTGGAATTAGAAGAGAAAGAATATCACATAAACTGAAGGATGCTGGTTGGTTGAATATGAACGGTAGGAGAATGTTACATGCTGCAACTTTATTTCACAAAATAATCAATAGTAAAGTGCCGTCTTACTTACACCAGAAAATTATTTTTAGGACTGATGTGCATAATATTAATGTGAGGTATAAAGGCCGACTAACTCCGCCACCCTTTCACACAGAGTTCTTTATGAGTTTCAGCTACCAGATCTGTGCAATTTATAACGGTATTCCTGAGCCCATGAAACGAAATGACTTCAATCACTTCAAATTATTAATGACCCTACCTATTACAAATCTATGAATATTTTTAAGATAATTAAAATACTTTGTTTATTCCTTTGTGTACTAGGCGACATTTTTGAGGTTAAGTGGAAGAGCAATTGAATGATTATATTCATATAACAAATGAAGTGTACCTGATTAATTTGACTTAAATGTATTAGAAGATAAAAAAAACGAAAAAAAAAGAATAATTTTTTGTTTCTGTGTCAGATTAACGCACCGCGCGCGAAAGCCAGACTACTCGTTTTTGATTCTTGTTTCAAGAGTCTGTAAAAATTATAAATAATAGAGGTACAGCTCCGGGTGTCGAAACTTTTTTTAGCAAATTTGATGGTCTTCCTGAATCTTTTTTTAGAATTCGAAAATTTTGAATATTTTTCGAGATATTCAAAAAAGAAACCGAATCTCAATGTTTTTACCAAGTTGTTTTATAACTTTTGTAATTTTTTTCAGAGCCTTCCTTAAACTTTTGTATGTGACAATATAAATCGAATGACACCTTGATCGTAATTTTCGGAGACTATATAAAAATTTTCATATTTTCAAGAAAAAATGATATATGTGAACTAGACCAAAGCGTTTTAGTAGAATTATCAAGTGCAACAGTTGTTTTGCACAGTAAAATTCCAAAATAATGTTTTACAAATGAGAAATGTCTAGTGTGAAAATTAGGCATCATTGGTTATTCATTATATGTTGAATAGGTAAACCACATTTTACTTAAAAATTGTTCATTAGAGACGTTCACAAATTGAGTACACATGCAACATACCTTAAAACGAAAATTATCTGCTTTTCGTACCAGTCCAGAATGTAACAGAAGTTGGAAAATGAAAAAGCTCAGTGTATGACGAAATATCTTTATATCTGATTAAAAATGATTCGAACACATTACAGCGCCTCTGACTCATGTCATCAATGCTTCACTCAAAACTGGACTTTTTCCCTAATACAACCATGTTAAAAAAGGAAATCCCGAATCATTCGAAAACTACACACCAATCAGCCTTCTCAGCTCATTTAAAAAATTTTTCCAACTATCTGTGTACGAGCAAGTAATACAACAATTTCCTATAAGTAAAGCCTTCAAATTGTTATTTTAGGTAATAGCAGGTGGGCAGATTTCAATCTAGAGGCTCTGCGAAAAAAATGCAGCAACCATTTTTCCGCTGATCAGGTGTCTGCAAGAACCTTGCCAATACATGCTGCTCCGGAAAAGTTTGTTTCAGACAGTGGTAGTGTGGAAAATAGCCCACCTTCCTTGCACGTGGCTGCGTGTACAAAAATGTTGACGAGTTATTAAATTTTTACAAGAATTATGATTTAGAACAAGAAAATTCACTCAAGACACCATCAGATTTGATGCAAAAGTTTGCTATAATTTGTTAGATAATCTTTAGTGAAACTATTATAAATTTTTCAACAACAAAAATTATTCCAAATTTAAAATCTATCATTTATGATAGTTTGAAACAAAAACATCCAAGTTGAATGCACGTGAGTGTTGTGAACATATAGAATATATGTTGAATTTGTTATTGAAAACTTTGATACACCAATAGTGTTTAAAATAGTTCCAATTCAGAAAGAACTCGTGTTGGTTTGAAAAATGTGAAATTATCCATATCATAATTAAGTTTTCACATCTCCCAATAGTGAACATATATTAACCTAAAAATTCTGTAAAACTGTTTTATCTTGAGTTAGTCAACTGTTCAGATTCGAATGAGCAACAGATAAAAATTTCATTTAGAAAGTTTTGTTGAATAATCACAAATAATTATCAAACTGTCTGGTCATCAGAATTCATATTTACTTATTAATTTCAAGACTAATGCAATGTACAAAAATTTGAAAAATAAGTGATTTTAACGGCAAAACGTTTTATTGGAATTTTTTTTGATTATCGATTTCATGAAAAAAATATTTTTCATATAAAGTTCCTCATATATCTGAGATGAAGTAAGTGAGTCATAAATGATGCGCATGATGCGCAAAAAAGAACGGAAACCATGCTATGGGTAAGTGACAGTAAGTGAGACAAATATGTATGTAGCACTGCGCATTCAATATTGAGACACAAAGTGAACTTTGTTGAGCTATACTTATGTATTTTATAAAATACCTTCACAAAATTTGCCTCAGTTACACGTTCTGAATATTTATAAAAGAATTTGAAAAAATTTTGGTAGACATTTCAGTTTGTTTTTCTCAACATTCATAGATGAGGAATTCTTTAAGTAAACTGATACATCCCATGTATTCATCTATTATTCCATTCGAAACTTTTCAATTTATTGAGCAATCCTTCGGAATTTCTCCTATGAATCTGAAAACTTGTAATTGTTTTCAAATTATTCATTTAAGATTCAATATTGGTATCAGTTACTTTTCTGAATATTTTTGGTGTTATTACTCTCATGATATTATGTATTGTATGTGCTGATAAAAAATTATTGAGTAATTAAGTGGTTTATTTATTTTCATTACGGTAACCAATCTCAATATGTTAAATTTAGGCAGAAGATATTTTTTCCACAACCGCTTATGAAAGTAATGTCTGTATAGTAGTCCTTAAAACATATGCCAATACATGGGCATATATTATTAAATGTATCACGTGGTGTATGTTAGGAAAATCTAACACACATCTTGAATTCGAAACATTATTTATTCTAAAGCAAAATGACACTTTTGTCAAATGATCATCCCATGCTTCCTGGATAAGAAACGATACCACTAAGGCTGCTCTATTTGTTGTTGTTGTTCTAAATCTGTTCGTTCCGTTAACCAGCTGACTAACGTCAACCCTCAGAAGTCGAAACTTGTGCGAACAATGGATTAACGAGGCCTTACCTTTTAACGTGCGATTACCCAGCACGGTGGCCCGGCGGGGAATTGAACCCCGGTCTTCCGCTTGAAAGGCGGATGTGCTAACCTCTACACTACTGAGACCACAAACTATTCTTTCTGGGTACCATATAAACAATATAAATCTCGTAGGTATTCATATTACTTTTGTTAAACAACGCAAAAAGTGTCGGAAAAATAAGGGGAAGCAGTGGTAGTGGAATGGATAGTGTGCATAATGGTTGTATTACAATACGATTTTTAAGCATTGCGAGTCCAAAATTATGAGCGCGCCTGTGCAATTTCCAGGAAAGTCTAGTGACTTTTTTTCGATTATTATCACAATTCCAACACCCTCTAGAATTTTTTGTTCTGCTTCTCCTAGTATAATAAGAAACCAAAATAAACAATATTCCAACATCGTAAAAACATCAACTTCCTCAACGTTTGCTATATGCATTTCCAAATTAATGAACTCTGCAAGTAATTTCTTGCATGGCACCAAATTTGCAATGCATGAAATTTGTATACTGTAAAACACCCATAACTTGCTGGAAAGACTGTCGTGTGATCGATTCATACTCGTTTTATAAGTTTCACTTCCCAGGCTCGTTATATCATAAAAACATTCAAAAATAAATGAAATAATCATTGACCTAAAAAATTGAAATACTTTCTTAGTGTTTTAGAAATTAAAGATCTATTTGAGATTAAATGAACCTGACAATTCAGGCATTTCAATAAAAATCATTAAATAGCGTTTTTCCACAAACAAAAAACAAACTATACTTTATAGTTTTTCATTCTTCATATCCGAGGTTTCATACTTTCCATTTTGTCAGTTATATCTCTATTGTAGACATGTTATAAAGAACATTTGCTAGCAATTAATTTCTCGACATGTTGAAAAATCAATAAATTATGGTTCATAATGTTTTTTCTTATTGATTCGGCCTTGATGAAGGTCCATAGTAATTTCATAAACTAGACCTAATACTTCTCGATTTGATCTTCACAAACTTTATTTTCAAAGTGAAATTTTTGAAGATCAAATCGTAAGATGAAGTTTATAAAAAATTCAAAATAAATGTGGTTTTTCCTATTTCACTTTAATACAATTCGCATCAAATTATCGGAGTCCAGGCCCGTTTCAACTTTTAAATTTTGAGTGAGGTCTCCAGGGGGCGTATCAGTACGGTCCCTAAATTCAATAGGTATACCGTTTTTTGACTAGATAGCGCTCGACTTTGTATCAAATAGTAAATATACGTACATTATCCTACTACATAGTTTATATATAAAGATTGAACATCTGTTATATTCACGCACTGTAAAATATTTCAAGTACCCACTATCGAAGTAAATTGTTGAATGGTGAAGTAGTGTTTTATCAACAAGGTACCACTACAAAATTCAGTTTGAACTTACAAACAAAACAATATGACTTAGTGATCTTCTGACGTGTTGCATGCCATCTTTGTTTTTTCTACGGTAGCCATTATTTTTCAAATATGTATTTTCAAAACACTCAATGTTGCTGCCTGTTGCTGCAACTATTTGATAACGTGCGCTTGGTTTGTTGATCTCGCCAGCAGAGCTGTACCGTCTGCGTAGAGCGCCAACTTGTTCAAGTTGTTCTCCGGCTTGGGCACGTCTGCTGTGTATGCCGAGAAGAGGTGTGGCGAAAGAACTGCACCTTGTGGGACCCCTGCTTCCAGTAGTCGCATGGTTTAGAGTTCTTGTCCTACTCTGCAGCGGCATCGCCTGTCAGCTAGAAAAGACTCGATTAATCTCACATGTTGTTTCGTGTAGCCAAAATTGCTCAATTGCTCATTTTGGCCAGAAGTCCGTCATGCCAAACTCTGTTGAACGCCTTGGAGACGTTCTGCATTCCTTTTCCATTCATTTGATGTACACGTGACAATGCGACTGTTATTAGCGAAGATACAACTCAATGTCTTTGTTTTTTTCTTTGTCGATAAATCATGCATTCGTTTCCCTTTCATTTGATGTGCTGCACATCGAGATCCAACTATTATTAACTAAGATGCGGCTTAGTGTCCTTCTGACATGTTACGCCATCTTGGTTTTTCATTTGTCAAAGAATTATGCATTCTTCTCCCTTTCATTTGAAGTGCTGTACGTGATGATCCGATTATTATTAACGAAGATACGACTTAGTGTCGTTCTGACATCATCTTTGTTTTTGTTTGAAGGTGGTGACAATGTTTCATGGTGAATTTAATTAGTTCGGACTCAGATTGTCTAATACGATATAAAATAAATTGAAATCCCTGAAAGAACCAATACAATTGAAAATTAAAACGAATAGTTGAAAATAACAATTACACTAAGCAAAAAAAAACCCGAAATGAAATTACAATAAAATAAAATACAAGATTTCAAGCCAAGTTACTTCACGACGTTTCGATTGTTAGTATCCACAATCGTCTTCACTGTCAGTCATCACCCGAAGACATTTGTGGATACTAACAATCGAAACGTCGTGAAGTAACTTGCCTTGAAATCTTTCAATTTTTATTTCCTTTTTTTGTTCAATTTTCAATTATTTGCTTGTAATATATTTCATTGTAATTTCATTTCAGGGTTTTTTTTATTAATACAATTGTTATTTTCAGCTATTCATTTCAATTTTCAGTTGTATTGGTTGTTTCATGGATTTCAATTTATTTTATATCATATTTAGACAATGGAAATCCGAACTTATGAAATCTTTGATTTTTCATTTCCGATAAGTTCCGCAACCCCCCCTTTTCACTTGATGTGCTGCACGGCAATCTTTGTTTTTTATCAATAAATTCAACATTTCTTTTTCCTTTCATTTGATGTGCTAAACGTGACGATGCGACATTAACGAAGATACGAATAAGTGCCCTTTTGGTATGTCACCATTTTTTATTTTTCCCTATTCCACACTGACGTCATCACCTTCTCCCTCATATACATATACATATTGCATCGTATAACTCTTACACACGTCACACCTACCTCGAGTTGGGTGTTCCACGAGGTTTCGCACGGAGGCACAAAAATGGCTGAAATGAAGCGCCATAAGAACCAGCATTATACATTTACTTAATCCTTCCCTGATGTTGGTCGCCCCGAACAACATTCCAAGAAGGAACATCACGACCCATGTAAGGACTCAGTTGCTCTATTTGGACAACCTTAGACTTGCTTCTGGGTGACAATTGGATTCTGTATACCAGATCTTTTTGGTTATCAAGTAAGGTCCTTGCCACGATGTCTGCAATTTGGGAGACAAACTTTTCCTACGTTGGGGTTAGTAACGCTACATACATCGCCCTTCTTGAAGCTCACCGGCACAATTTTTTGTCAAATCTCGTCTGTGTCCCATCGCTGGAAATTTGGATCTGGCAAATTTGTGGACAATTTCCAGTCTCTCCATCAGGTCATTCACAGCCTCTGAGAGGTGTCTCTTGTGATTCATTGGATGGGCTGCCACACATTACGTCTATCGAAAGCTTCAGTTCTCGACCAGTTAACATGGATGGTATGTACCTGTCGCATCATGATGGGAGCTCGAATGTGCCAACAGAAAGAGACAAACCATTTCATTCCAGTCTCTTTGCTTTTCGGAGGCAGACATCGAGAGGTAGTTATTTATGGTGCGATTATGCCTCTCGACCATTCCATGTGACTGTGAGTTCTTGTCTTCTTTATTCTCAGCAAAATTATCATTTCCTTTCATAAATCCTATTCGAAGTTGCGGCTCTGATCCGAGTGTAACTCCTGGTGTACTCCGTGTCTGACAACTAAGTTCTACAACAGAGCTTCTACCAACGTTTTAGCCTCTTGCTTGAGGCCATTTGTAGAAATAATCTATCACAACCATAGGATACTTGTTACCGGATTTGGTCATAGGAACGTCAACTGCGATTCTCTCGAAAGGGCACCCACTGAGGTACTGTTTTAGCTTTCCTCTTTGTCTTGTCTTCGGACCCTTTCTCGAAGAGCACAGGTCACAGCGTTTACCCCACTCTTCCACGTCTCGGCGGCAATTGACCCAGTAGTACCTCTCACGCACCCTCGCTAGAGTTCTATTCTCTCCGTAATGCCCTCAAGTGCGACCATCGTGGAGCTGTTTGAGTATATTCGGGATACACGTCTTTGGAATGATTTATGAAATTTGTGGGTTCTTCCATACGGGCTTTCCCATTTCGGATGCACATGGAATCACATAGGAACCAGTAACCCTTCGTCTGTTGGCCGTGCTTGGAGATCTCTAGCCATTCCTTCCTCACCCGCCGGTAATAGCTACAGAATCTAAGGAAACTTCTTACGTCGTGCTTTCTCTTCGGTATTGACTATTTTTGCACATACTTGATTTATCTGGATATGTTTCAACTCCTTTTGATGACAACAAATTCGCGTTTTCCTGGAAGAGGCAGCACTTCTTGGGATTTATCTGCAAATGAGCATTCCGCACCATCTTCATTTCGGCGTAATTGTTCTTCCTCCCTCCTTTGATCTTCCTCATTTCGACGTAATCGTTCTTCCTCCCTCCTTCGTTCATCTTCCTCTCTTCTGCGTTCATCTTCTTCTCTTGTGATTTTCATTCTCCGCCAGGCCCGCTTGTAAAGCCTCGAACATTTTCTTGAGCTCTTTCATCCCGTCGTAACCGGCACTCCTTGTTTTCACCATGAACAGAAAATTTCCACTTCCGACACCAAATGTTAAGTTTTTCTCCGTAGGTTAGACAATAATTCACTACACTGTTCAATTAAACATAACTTTATTTCGCTGCTACCTTGACAATACAACACGAAACACTTCAACTGAAACTTCAAATGTCTATCGCCTTATTAGATCACTTCTTACAGCACTTTCAACTAGACTTCCGCGATCTGCGTATTGGTAGTGTTTATGTATGGTAATGGAAGTCACTCGAAGCCGATAGGGAAGTCTCTCGAAGCGATGTGACATCTAGAACAATCGCGAAGCGCAAGTCAAGTTAAGCGCGATATTGGTAGAGTCACAATCGATTTACGACGACCAGCGGCGGTCGACGTTATTTTTTTGGGGGGGAATGATTTAGAACAATATGTTTTTCTGATTTTCATTTAGGGATTCGATTTCATCTTAAAGTAATTAGTTATTTTGTTTCAGTCAACTGATGCTATCATATAGTATAATTGTTTTTATCATCCTCCACTTTCAGAAGTTACATTAAAAATTCAATTTTCACTTTGTAATTTTCGTATGTCTTTATCATTATTGTTCACAATCTGATTTCACAACATATAACCCCACTTTCACATATTTGTATAAGCTATTAATTGAACATGACCGATTCTAAGACATTTGCACATTTTACACAAACTGTTACTTTAAATTGCCGTTACTACATGAACAATGAGAATTAGAACTGTCTGTTTTTTACCACTTTTATTTGTAACTAATGTTACTGCAGTTTTATCCTATGAGGACTTTTAAAACAATTACAATAAATTGTACAATATTACATTAATTGTACAAAAATTACAATAAATTGTTTGAAAATATCCATGTAGGACGAAACTGCAGTAATATTAATTATAAATAAAAGTGGTAAAGCCATAGAAAGTTTCATTTCTTATTTTCACTATTACTTTACTCTGCTTGTTTTGACAGCCTTTGAATATTCAGTTTCATATCATTACTTGCAAGATCTTTTATACTTTTGTTGTCACTTGACGCCATCTTGATTCTTCACATGAATATATTGTAAAATTGTATATACATCACAAAGTAAAGTTCATGACATTTTTCCAACAACTGGATAACAAGTGAAATATATTCATATTTATGAGAATCAAACTCCACCTGTTATTTTCAAAACTATTAGAGTTATCAAGGATTATGACTGATTTGTTTTTATTCATCTTGAAAAGGTAAAAAAATACATATATTTTCATAATTATAATAGTACTTTCAATGAGTTCTAGAAAAAAGCTTTGTGTTTTTCAACCATTAGATTATGAAAAACTTGAGAGAAAATATTGAAGTATGAAACTGAATTCATTACTACTCGGCCTTCTTTCAGTTATAATATTATATCTATACCTCAAAAGTCAACTGTATCATTAAAGCAACATACGCTGCAAAATTCACCAATAATTTTATTATTATCTTGGCACTCTGTACACTGTTTATTATATACCACTATGCTCGCTCTCAAAATTGTATGAGAAAATTGTAGCCTCCAGAATAATGGAGTATGTAGAAATCAACAATATATTATGTAACAATCAGCACGGTTTCAGAAAAAATCGTTCTATAGAAACAGCCTCATACCACTTTCTCAGCAATAT
>WOGR01012481.1:0-10185 GCA_015342045.1 Leptinotarsa lineolata | reverse complement strand
AATTTTGATTCACTCATAGCATTTAAATATTCAATAGTAGGAACGTCGACGTTTTCAACTAAGATATCTACAGTGTCACCATTGAAGTGCGCATCATATGGGAAACTTTTTTTTCGAAAAGTTTCAATGAAGTTTAACTTTAGCACTTGTTTTTGCTTCAAATTTTACTCAAAATGATGTGGCCAACTGCGACCCACTGACGTTCAGTGTTTGTCAAATTCGACTTTATTTTGAAAAAAATTGAAAAAGTGCATTTCTAGATCGAATTAAACAAAAAGTTACTTGAAAAAGTTGTATCTACGGCAATTTTATATCCATGTGCCAAATTTTATGCAACTAGGATAAAGTTAAGGTTTTGCTTATTTTTGACAGATATTCCCTTTATTTTAAAAAACAAGTTCGGGTAATTGTCATCAATTCATGTATAAATAACGAATTCATCATGGAGTTTAACTTTTCTGATACATTTTGACTCGTACGGACATTTTTAGAGAGAAAATAAAAATTTGCTATAAAAATTTTCATAGCAAATTTTTAATTTCTCTGTGAAAATGTCCGTATGAGTAGAAATTTATCAGAAAAGTTGAACTCCATGATGAGTTTGTTATGTATACATGAATTGATAACAATTAACGGAACTTGTTTTTTAAAATGAAGGGGATATCTGTCAAAAATAAGCAAAACGTTAACTTCATCCTAGTTGCATAAAATTTGGCATACGGATATGAAATTGCGGTAGACACAACATTTTCAAGTAACTTCTTATTAAATTCGATCTAGAAATGTACTTTTTCAATTTTTTTCAAAAAAAAAGTTGAATTTGACAAACACTGAACGTCAGTGGGTCGCAGTTGGCCACGTCATTTCAAGTTGAATTTGAAGCAAAAACAAGTGCCGAAGTTAAACTCCACTGAAACTTTTAGAAAAAAAAGTTTCCCATATAGTGCCCACTTTAATGGTGACACTGTATGTTGATATCGCCTGCAGCAAGGTGGATTTTTATACATAGCAAGAATATAATGTGTGTCAACTGGAAATAAATATTTGTCTGTCCGCCAACCACATCACAGGTTATCAAAAAAATCGCATATTGAGTAACGTAAAAATATATTTCGATTTTATCCTTTTTCTATAAAATTCATACACCACCGCATATGTTGAAAATTTCCGAAAGAAATGGAGTCAGTTGTGCGATGTCTTCAATGTATTTCCGTTTGTGGTGGTCCGAGTTTTATATTATGGTAATAGCACATCCAGAAATGAAACCAAAGCTCTGACGAAAGCATTTTGACTGGAGAAGTTAGCAGCTTTGACGAAACAAGTTTCCTTTACGAACAGAGTTACAGCTTTGACGATAGTGTTATTAGTAAACAGGATTTTTGCTTCGACCATGATTTATTTAATGAAAAGGTTACCGGTGAATGGAGAAAATAGTAGAGTCAGCCGAAAAATAAATTGTTGGAATAAGAAGAAAAGGAATACTTTCGCATCACGTAATAAAAAAAAACAGGTCACAACGTAACAATAAAGAAAAATCCGACAAATGAGAGATAAAGAATGGATTTTTCAATTGAAAAAACTGAAGGAAATGGAGATGATTGGTATAAGGTCTAGTGAAATATGAAAAAAGTCTAGGAACGAAGATGGATTTCATAAAGGAAAAAAATAGAAAATCTGAATGAAAGAGATTCATCCTGTGGCACCCAATGGCGTTCGGCAACAAGCAACAAAATTTTGTGTGTTTTTGTGCGTATGTGAATTTGTGTGCTCGTTGAGTCAGAATATTCTTCCTCCAGGTCCATGTACTGAAAAAAATGCAGATTCTGATATTGATGATAATGAACTGGAATAACATTTAAAGGAGTCGAAAAAATCTACCACATCAAATTCTTCAAGGACCTTCTCTGAGTTCATTTTCAGACATCAATATCCTTGAAGTATTATAACGTTATTTGAAGTTCTCGAGAATAATTCCACCGTATCAATTTCTTCGAAGGCCTTATGTTTGAGCGACCTTCACGGAAATCACAATTCCATGTCTTCAATTTCTGTTTGAAATATTTGAGATTCTCTCTGTGGTCAGGATGGAGCATCTCCTTGTATTCCTTAGTTGTACACATTTCAGAGAATTGCTCAAAGAAACTTTTGTAACCCCTTTCAAGCAGGTATACTTCTGGAAAATTCAGAAATGGATAATTACTTTTGTTCCTTTCTCGGTCTTCTTTCTTTACTGCGTAGATAACGGCATCTGAAAATTAAAAAAGATCAATAATTTCAAACTCTCATAGTTGAACTGTGCAACATTAACATTAAAAAGCAATAAATGAATGACATATGAACAAGTCACGACGTGGAATTTTCATGAGCAACTGGAGGAAATGATGGGCACTAGATGTGAAAAATTAAAATACTTACAGATTGGGTCCTCGTTCACTGGAAAATTCACAGTGGAAGAGCAGAATTTCTCTTTTTTCGGAGTATGCAGCAGTGATCTGACTGTTATCCAGCAGCTGCATGCACTGCTCTCTAGTATAGAGATGAACAGCTCCCGTGATATGTCCACCTTCCAACTCATAAGGGTACCGGCAGTCAATTATCTTGAAGGACCTGATTATATCTCGAAATGATCCCTCTGTCTGCGGAGAGATCGCTTTGAGATCTTGATGTCGACCTTGAACAAATAGTAAACAGCAGATTCTACTATCAGATCTTGCTCTAAAGAAGATATTTCCGCGGCATCCATCATGGTATCCTTCCTGCGACTAGAATCTCGTTGGAGTTGAGGTATTGAAACAGAAATGAAAGCTTTCTCAGACTCTTCATGGTTGACGATCTTCGAACGTTTGATGCCTTGGTCAGGTCCTATTTCGGCAGACATATGTCTCTTCGATGATTTTCTTCCAGTGTCACCTTGAAACACCTTGCTGTTGGTTGGAGTGGCTTCTAAGGAAGGTGTCCTACGAGATAATGGACTGATACAAGCTCCATTCGGAGGTGCCACCTGTCCTTCTTTGGCACTTTCGATCAGAGGTTTCGAAATTAGAATGTCGAAACCTTCGTGTAACTTAGGTATGCCTGTTTCGAAGTTCTCTACATCGCATATTCGTGAGAATAGCTGAAAATAGCACATATATCAAGCAATAAGAAGTGAAATTAATTCAGAGTGAAATAAAATACAAGTGAAAAATTGAACACAATTGAAAACAAGAACAAAATTAATATAATTGAGAATTAGGCGGTTTCAAGCCACGTTATTTCACGACGTTTCGATTGTTATTATACATAATCGTCTTCAGGTGATGACATTCAATATCTGACATTGGAAGTCCAAACTGATGAAACTCTATACAATTTATTATTTTTCCATCTCAGATTTTAAATATGTGAATGAACTTCAAATACAACAACTGTGAATTGACCAGTTCTCATTATTTGTTAGTGATTTTCACACTCTCAACTTCCTCCGAGACGTCCCTGAACTGAATTGGTCACGACCGAGAAAAGAGTGGATGCTCACTTTTTCTTTGCCCTCTTCCTTTCCCCTATTTTATCCGTTCGAGTTTCCACTCACGTTCCGTAGACCACATAAAATCTAATTGAAGTAATGCACAGGGCGACAAGCAATCAGATACTCTCTGCCTGCAATTACGGGGTGCATCTTGGAGCAATTTCTATCGAAAGCGTTACAAAGCGGACGTTGAAAAAGAAACGGAGATTGAAGACATCGAAAATATAGGTCGATCATTGCTGTTTAGAGGTTTCATTCGACTTCACAGTTGAAGGGATGATTTACCTGGTAGGGAATAATGGTCTTTCATAGAAAATATAGACATTTCTCAAAACGAAAGAAGGTAAGACAGGTCAACTCATTTTTAAAAAGATCACTTACCCTATTTATCCAGATGATCTACTGTTTCAGCTCAACAAGGTTTCATCAGTGGTGCTAGGCTGAACTACCAATTATCCCAAAATGGACAAGGTCAAAAATAAAGGTGATAACATCTGTCCCTATCAAGACGCCATCAATGGGATTGAGATAAAACTCAATCAACAAATATCGAAGATATCGAGAACAGGTGTCTTCGTAGGGAAAATGAAATTATTGTTTTGTTGAAGTTTCAAGAAACTGTATTCTGAGAAACATTCAGTTGTGGAGTGCTATCAAATGAAAAAACACAAAACCGTAAGAGATAAAAACTAATAGCTTATTTGTACAGATATAGAAAAAGGTGTAGAAAGCAAACATAACAAAAAATGTATATTCTACAAAAACCCGCAAAAAAATTACCCATGCTAAAAGAACGCAACAGACAGTTGTCCCATTCACCAAACATTCTTCCACGAGCAATGTTGCCAATTATGCCAAAATTTCCATAGTCACGCAAAAATAAGTATCATGTGCTTTGATGGATAAAACAAAGGAGAAGTGTAAAAATTATATCAATCTAGCTGAGCCGTGTACTGCCAAAACTCCTTGTGATGCCAAATATATCGTCACTCCATCTGCAAGTAATGAACAGGAAGAAATCGTGGCATTTTTAGCACATCTAAATGATGACATTTTGAATTTCCTGAAAGAACAATATGTTCAGGCCAGTCTCAAATTACCTACACTGTAAAATAATGGACTGACACCTATCAGACAGCAACTACTCCCCTGGCTAATACCACGAAGGGCGTTGGAATATATCCGACAGGTGTCAGTGCAGGATACTTCACTTTTAGGAAATTTGATTAACAGCCAGTCTTCAAGTATGCTCACTAACTTCGTGTAGTTTTCTTACTTATACGAGGAATTGGACAAAATTCGGATATGCAGCTGATTACTTCATTCTCAGGCATATGGAGCGATAACAAACTTGCTGTTGTTTGTTCACTTCTGCCTAGTTAGATGAATGATACTCTGGAAAGAATTCAATTTTTAATTATCGGAAATCATCAATTTTAGGTTAATGATAGACACTGCCTTGCACTAATGAGTGGCGAAACAGCCCTAAATCGGTCTGCAAGTGTGTTCCAATAATTTAAAATTGATTTCGTTTAGTTGTATCACCAATAGCATATGCAGGAATAACTTCAGTGAAGTACCCTGCACTGACACCTGTCGGATATAATCCAACGCCCTTCGTGGTATTAGCCAGAGGAGTAGTTGTTTTCCGATAGGCGTCAGTCCATTAACCTACAGTGTAGGTAAGTTGAGACTGGCCTGAACAAAATGTTTCTTTCAGGAAATTTGATTTACAGCCAGTTTTCAAGAATGCTCGCTCATTTCGTGATGACATTTCACCCAATGAACGCCAATGGAACAAGGTGACTCATGAAAACAAGAGAAGTGAACAATTGGTTGTTAGTACTGGTACTGACGGAATCGCTGGAACTATCATTGGCATTTCCAAATTTGTTGACCTGCACGTCTATAGGATTGATCCTACTACCAATGTGACAGTTATGGAAAACCTACCGAAACCTCATTTTCCTAAGGTACTTTGCGAGACTATAAAATCTCGTTATCCTGACTTGTATGCCTTCTTTAAAAATCAATGCATACGGCATTCCGGCAAAAAATGCGTACATTGACAATTTTTTATATCTTTGCAAGCACTCCACAGATAATGTTTATTATAAACCTGTTGTTGCTGGATGTGCCTAGTATTAATGATGATGAAATCTTCGAAATTATTTTCTGAGAACATATTTGAGACATATTGACATATGTCTGTCTCACTGAACTGTGGGAAACTGTAGACTCAGTCAAATCGGTATTGAAGATTTTATGTTAGTTATACTCGCAATGCAGAGGTGAAGGGTGGCAGAGTGTGGATATGGATAAAAAAGGGTTGAAAATATATTATTAGTTTGAAACAATTTTATATTGATAAGCAATAAAAAAGTTGTTACTGTTCTTTTCAGGACAAACATGACAATTATTTTATTGTTACCGATCGCCATCAGGTGATTTGGACTTATTCCTACGAAAACTTGATTGTATTTGAATCGTAGTCTTAAATTGAATGCTTATTTCATTGTATATGATGACTTCAATGTAAATACTGGTATTCACAATAATGACCATACGAGAGACAGTGCTACAACTATAGATAATATTTTCGTAAATTTCTCCAATCCCGATTTATCGTGCGTATTTGACAACACTGTATCAGATCATCGGACTATTTCCTTGGAAATTGACTGTGATGTCGCTGCCGTTCCGAATTTTTATTGGGCGAGACATTCCACTGATAGTTCGATAAATGATTTCATTTACGGCCTTACGACTGAGGACTAGAATCAGTCGTATGGTATTTTGGATACATTTGTAGGTTTCACTTATTTCATAAACATTTTTACCTTTCACTTTGATGTACATTTTTCGTTAATAACAAGACAATCTGTAAAAAAATGATGTAAGACAACCGTCTACTCTCCTGAAAAACTTACATGCGCTGTCAGGGGCATTCACTGAAATACGTGAATTTTATCAAGACCAAAAAAAGGATCATATAAACCTGTTGACGGCAACTCGAAAGAAACATCAGAATATAATTGAAACATCTGACAATCCTACAAAAACCGCTTGAAGAGTAATAAATGAAAATAACCTACTAGAGAGTCCCGCAGATGTTGCTAATTCTTTCAACTTATTTTTTTTTAAATGCCACACTTGATATATTCAAGAATATACCGCGTGGTTTAGCTACAGATTTTGTTAATACTCCCGAAAATTATCCGCAGACAATGTTCATATCGTATCCGTATACGCAACTGAAATTATCTGAACTACATACCAGCATTTTAACAAAAAAAGTTTGTCTCTGTCATTATATCAACTTTGACTTATCTCGTCAAACTCTCAAATGGTAATTTTCTCAATTGTCTGAAGACTGGCAGGGTCGTTCCAATTCTTGAAAAAGGTGACCCACAACAGGTTAGTAATTATAGTTCCATAACTCCATATTTTCAAGAAAATTTGCTGTCCACTCCTTTTATGGAAACCTGACTGACTTGGCTGATGCAGCGAGTGCCATGTTGGGATCTTCTGTGATCTCAGAGGGACTTTTGACTGCGTCAACCATGTCACCCTAATAACTAAACTATTTAAAATAGGTGTTGAAGGAGTTGCCCTAGAATGGATAAAATCTCATCTGCAGGCACGTCTCCAGTACGTTAGTCTTCCAGGTATAATTGAGAAAACGGCAACCACTTGTAATTTGGATTATCTTAACATTAGCATAGGTGATCCTCAAGGGTCAGTAATGGGCCCAATATTGTTTCTGATATATGTAAATGATATAGTTGGAGCGAACCCATCGAACCCACATTTCACATTGTACGCAGACGACACACCCATACTTATATCCAAACAATATGATTATTTTCTAGAAAAAATATGTAATGACGTTCTGCATGAATTCATTGCATCTAAATATAGAAGAAACTCAGTTGATGAATACAATTTCATGAGAAGCAAAAACAAGTTTTTACCATTCATGTAAATATTGATGATGAAGTTTTTGGAAAATGTATCATTTGTAAGGTTTCTGGGCCTGTGCATCGCTGAGTGTCTTTGGAGAAGACACTGCAAGTCAGTGATTTCAAAACATCACTCTATCAGCTATCTATTCAAAAACATGAGATCAGTTCTGACGAAGAAACAACTGATAATATTATATTATACACAGGTCGAATCTCGACTAAGATACGAAAAATGTTTTTGGAGGTCATCCACTTGTTTTAATGATATGTTCATATCCAGAAAAAATTTGATTCGTTGTGTCGCTGATATCTCTCATACCTCTAGTTGTTGGGATTTTTTTGAAACTCATAAAAATTCAACCTCACAGTGTTTGTACATATTTGAAATGTGCGTTTTTGTGCTTTGAAGTGTTCTGAAACCAATAAGCAAATATCTACTATCAACACAAGACAGCCAAATGACTTACATGTGCCATTTTCAAGGACTAATCTTTTATATAGGTCCCCCACTGTGACTGGGCAAAGGTTGTTCGATAAACTTCCGGCTGTAATTAAATCATGTGTAACATCGAAAGCATTAAAAAATGTCTTTGGATGTACTTGTTGAAAGATAAATTTTATACCTTGTAAGAGTTTTAGTCTAACGTTCCGTTCTATTTTTTACTCAATTGGCTACTGGTTTTTAGCGAATTCTATACATGTTTCTGCATGTCACTAAGAAGATACAGTATTGACACTATTGTTTTTTTTAAACGTAGTATGCGCTGGTCAGGCCTTATATACCGAAGCCTCAATATATTCGGAGGGCGCGCCAGCATTATCAACCAACGACCACTCCCCACACCGTGGGATAAATCATCATTGGTTCCACGAGAAAATTTTCCACAAATTTCTACCTGAGATCATTCGAAAGTAGAAGTGGAATTGTGTCCTATTCGATATAAATAGGGAATTTTAGAGTTTCAATCATCTCCTGAAGACGACAATTTGGTTGGTGGAACGCACGTCGAGAAGAGTATCGCATTTCTGGTGAATGGGAAATGTGCTTGTTTTAGGATTGATTCCACGAAAGAAGTTTCAGTTACACCTTTTAATAACGCCCTGTATACTCATATATTGAAATACTCATAGAGATTTTTCAAAGGACAGAAAATATATTTGACCTATGACGGTACTTGAATTCGATACTTTTTTAACAACCCATGTACAGTATCCTTCTTGACGAGTGTTCGTTAGGAATATATGGAGAACGATTCAAAATGAAAGCTCGAAATTTCGTGGTAGTGGGTTTTACAAAATGGCCTCCTCAACTAAGTAAGTTCTTTCGGTTATGTCGGAAGTTGAAGGCAACTTCTTTATTTCAGGTAGAACAACCTGTATTTTATTAAATTTTTCAATTTCTCAACACATTTCAGGCCCACTTCGTATATCAATGCCTATACCCAAATTTGTTATTTTTCAAGATATTATTTTTCTTGAAAAATTTGACAGTTACATAACCACTCCAAAAAAATCATAACTCATAGACAGTAACAGCTGAAAATGTGAAATTCCACAGAATCACACCCAAAGCATCAAGCCATGAACAGGTTCATCGAATTTTCGAAAATAATTTACAGGGTGGTCGAAATTTCCGCTCAAAACATAACATCGAGAAAACTGATGAAACACGATTTTTTCAAATGGAAACCATACACTATTCTATTATTTTTGGATACTAAGAAAAAAAATATCAACTTCATGAATAATGTCCTATACCTAAAATACACCCCTGGCAAGATATCCGATTTTGGGAAATATTTGAAATGTAAATCATTCGAAGCAATACCAAACCAAGAAAGCTTTGAAAACAAATGAAGTTACAATAAATATGTCAAAATTTGATGAGATATAATTGACATGTATTTCGTAGTGTTCTCTTTGTGTGCAAAATATCTCGTTTGGGGTATTCTAATGAAGATTTTCTGAATTTAATAATCATTTAGATAATGGACAGAACGTGTTTTTGCAGAACGATTTCCAAATCTACACAGACCCAATAAAAATATTCTGAGACTTATAAGAAACTGCCGTGATTTCGGATCTTTTGCGTCTGTCATCAACAAAAAAAAACCACTCTTAAACAATGAGGACATCGAAATTGTAGTTTGGCCTACTTCACAACCTATCCAGAAAATTCAGTTTAGGCCTACTTCACAGCCTATCCAGAAAATTCGTTTAAAGACGCAGGAAAGTCACTTTGAATTTCATGTTCGTCAATAAACCGGATTTTAATCAAACATAAGTGGCGTCCCTTTCAATATAACCAGGTTCAAAATCTGAAACATCACAATTTACCTGCACGAGTGAAATTCTGCAAATAGTTTCTTATTAAGATACAGGAGGACCCTGAGTTCATGAAGAACATGAATAGCCAAATTTGCCAATAATGGTACGTACAACCGCCATAACAGTCATTTTTGGGCAGCAAAAAATCCAAACCTCGTTCGCCAGCGCAACTTGCAGGATTCATGGAGTTTTAATGTTTTGTGCGCTATAAAGAAAGACCTAATTTTATGTTTATATCTTTATGAAGAGAATTTGAATAGCGATAGATACTCGCATATACTTAGGAATGTGGTAGGTGAATCCATAAGGCATGTTTCTGAACAATACCGTTTCAAGTTACGGTATCAGATGGATGGAGCCCCTGCACAGAGTACTAATACCGTT